>PVIY010046307.1:0-18551 GCA_004026745.1 Myrmecophaga tridactyla | reverse complement strand
CCCAGTGGTCAGTGCTGAGGGTGGGAGGTGGCCAAGCCCAGGCCCGAGCGGGGTGGTGTCCCTGTGCCCTGGACTGTCGGCACCCCCAGCCCACCGCCCCCCACAGCGCCTTACCAGGTCCCTCGCTGAGCTGTCCAGCCCAGAGACCTCGTGCCCACATCAGGGAGGGGCTTGCAGCGGGGTCATCTCGGCGTGCCCGTCGGGACAGGCACAGAGGCTGTGCACATGTCTGTGTGTGCAAAGGTGCATGTGCCTGTGTGCACACACTCAAGTCTTTGATGGCCGAAGGAAGTGAGCACTTTGCCCTTGACCTAGCCAGGCCTTGGCCCGGTGTCCCCTCTGGCTAGAGATGGGACCATGTCCCCTGGTGGAGGTGGCATGGGGTCCTCAAGGGGGAGGGCTCGGCAGGCATTCAGACAAGAGTGCCGGGGCACTGGGGCACCCCTGGGCATCAGCATGGACAGCTGGACCCAAGGGGCCTGGCTCCTGCACCCCTCCCTGAGCCGCATGCCCCCTGGACGAGCTGGGCACCGCCGAAGTCAAGGCTCCGCTGACCCAGCCTGTCCCTGCAGGTGCCGCTGCTGCTGATGCCCCCGCCGCCGCCCCTCCCCCCGCCCCTGCTGTCGGCCCCCAGGCAGGCCCTGGAGGACGGCAGGACGGGGGCTGTGGGTCCTGGGAGCCCTTCCCGTGAGTACCCAACCCGGGTCGTGAGGGTCCTAGGGCAGGGGGAGGCGAGGCCTGGGCGGCTGGGACCCGGGGGCCACTCTGGGGTCTCCGCTGTTCTCTGTGACGTCAGAGGGTTTGGCTGTGGGGGACTGGAAGGACCTTCAAACCACGGGACCCCTCCGTGAGAGGACACGACCTGCCTTTACCAAAATGGGACCTGGTGGACAGGGAACCCCCGTGGCCCGCCCAGCCAGGCGTGCAATGGCGTGGGAGTCTATATGTCTGGAATGGGTGCCGGGTGTGAGTCTCCCCTGGGCCGGCCAGATGCTGCAAGGCCGCTGGGTTCCCGTGGTGGGGAGGAGTTCGGGGGTCCCACACGGCTGTCCTGGGCCCCCAGACCCCCGAGGAGCGGGCTGGCCTGGCTCCTTCCCGGCTGCAGGAAGGCCGGGGGGGTGGGGGAACGCAGCCTGTGGGACTGGCCAGGCCTGGGGAGGCCCCGACCACACCCCAGAAAAGACCCAGGGGCCAGTGAATTTATGGGGTCAGCACCAGGTCGTGGCAGCTGGCCCCAGGCTCAGGGTCCCGGATACCAGGGGTCGCACTCCCCAGCACCCCGTCTCTGGTCGCCCCAACCCCAGCTTTCCCCTTCCTCTCAGCAGCAGCATCTCCCTGCCTGGCCTGGCCCCACCAGCCGGACCAGCCTCTCCCCAGGGAGCAGCCGGACTGCACCGCCTCCCCCGGGACCCCCACCACTGCCGAGGCTGTCCCTACGGTGCGTCCCCCCTCCCCAGGCCACCCCAAAGCCCAGCGGCTCTGTCCACGTCCTCGGAGCTGGGCCAGAAGGGTGCGAGGCCTCCCCATTTCTGCTCGAGGGCAAGGCTCACCCCTTCCCATGCCACCCCACCCCATCCCTACGCCCCCCAGCCCCCCCAAACCCACTTTATCCCGCCCCTACCCTCTTCAAACCCCACCTCACTCCTCCGCTCTCTCCCCTCCCCGTCCCGCCCCACCCCAGCCCCACCGCCCACAGCAGCCCCACCCCTCCACTTTGGGTTCCCTCTGGGTCTGCACAGGGGGCCCAGTCGGCGGCCGGGAGGGACACTCCAGATGGCCTGGCCACTCTGCAGCTGGACGGGCTGCCCTCAGGCGGCCTCGAGGGGCTGGTGCCCACGTGGGACCAGCGCGGCCGGCCCTTCGCCGAGTGGAAGCGGCAGGTGATGGCGTGGAGGCTGCAGGTGTGCCTGGGCTCCGAGGGGCGCCCGAGAACAGGGTGGGGCCCAGCGGGGGCGGGGGGCGGAAGTGGGGGCTGCTGAGCCCCGCAGTCTGGACGGGAGCCAGGGCACACCCTGTCACCTGCGCAGTCCCAGCAGGGGTGAGTGGGGTTTCCACGGGCTGGGCAGGGTCCTTGGGAGTGGGCCGGGTCCCTGGGGCTGGGCCGGGTCCTTGGGGGTGGGCCAGGTCCTTGGGGGGTGCCCCGTACCCCAGCCACGGCCGAGCTGTGGCCTGGGCCCCGCCGACCCACTTCTGTGCCCCAGGACAGCGGAGAGGGCCTGGGGTCCACGGGGCAGGCGGCCTGGCGGTACTCGCGGGCGCACCAGGCAGTGTTGGGGCCCTTCGGGGAGCTGCTAACGGAGGACGACCTGGTGGCCCTGGACAGGCAGATGGCCGACCTGCAGCTGAGACGCTGCTGCCAGGACTGCCGGAGCGAGCTGGGCAGGCTGGCGGCCGAACTACAGTCCTTGCTGCCCGCGCCGCTGGCCAGCGCCACCATCCACAGCCACTTCCCGCCCCGGGCGCCCAGGCCGGGAACCGAGGAGGGCGAGGAGGCCGCGGTGGCCGGCGCGCAGGCCCTGCCCGTCTCGTGCGGCCACGTGGTGTGCCTGGCCCTGCTGCTGCGGGGCGCGGACGGGCTGGTGGGGGCCGAGGACACGACGTCCCCGCGGGCCGCCCCCCGCGAGCCCCCCTCCGGCCCCCTGCCCGAGGTCCAGGAGTGCGGGGTGTCCGTGCGGACACTGCGTGGCAACTTCGAGCAGGCCGTGCCCCCCTGTCCGCCCCGCGCCTCGAGCCCGGGACCTGGGCGGCGGCCGGGAGGCTGCAGGACGGCCCCTCTGCGAGGTGGCGGTCGCGGGGGGTCCGGGCCGGTTGACACTGGGGGCAGCAGTGCTTCGGACCTCAGCTGTACAGACGCCCCGTCGGAGGCCGGCCTGGACGTGGCCAGCCTGCGCAAGGAGCGCGTCCTCACGCTCTTCCTCAGCCACTGGAAAGCGTCAGCCTACGGGCTGGCCCCCGGGACCACGACCAACAGGAGCCTGGAGGCGGCCCGGGCCCCGCAGCCCCCGTCCCCGCCACCCCGCGGACACCCCCAGCTCAGCCGCCTGTGGCAGCAGCACAGCGCCGTGGCCCAACTGCTGGGCAGCTGGAAGTCCATCCTGGCGCGCGTGCCGGCCCGGCAGCTGCGGCGGCTCCACCGGCAACCCCACGGCCCGCTGTCCCCCGAGCAGTTCCTGCCGCACGTGGACGGGGCACCTGTGCCCTACGGCCGCCTCTCCCTGGACCTCTTCCTGCTGGGCTACTTCCGGCTCCTGGAGTGCGACCTGCCCCCCGAGGAGCGCGCCGCACGCCACCAGCTGTGCTTCGAGGTCTTCGAGCAGCTGGACGTCCATGGCTGGGAGGCCGCGCGCGCCTTCCACAAGGCCGTGACCGACGAGGTGGCCGCTGGCCGCCGCGCCTGGACCGACGGCTTCGGTGACATCAGGGCCCGCTTCTTCGGCCCCCACCGGGCCTGGGACTCAGAGCCCGGCCGCCAGGGGGACCTGGGGCCCCTCCAGCCGCTGCCGTCCGGGCCCAGCCCCCAGTGGGGCGGCCTCAGCAGCAAGGACGTCTGCGGAGTCATCCACCGCAGCTTCGCCTTCTGGAAGGAGAAGGAGGCCGAGATGTTCAACCTTGGGGAGTGAGGCTGCGCCGGCGGCCTGTGCCCGATGGGGGGCTTGGGGTGTTTGGGTTTCTCTTCCCGTCTCCCTTCTTGCGCCCCTGCGGGCAGGCGGCCAGGGCACGGCTGACAGGTGCTCTGCGGACTTGCTGCCCGCTCTGGTCCTGTGCCTGTGGCAGCCACGACACACCAGCTGTGACCTGCTCACCTCCCGAGAGGGGACCCGTGGTGTGTGTCTTTCTCGCCTCCGAGTCCCAGGAAGCCCCCATCACCCAAAGCTGGACTTGATGGGGGACAGCTCGGCCTGGCCCTCGGGTCCCTCTGGCAGTCGCCTCGGGGCTTTGGCTTTGGCTCGTGGCCGGCGGCATTTTCCACTGAGAGGCCTCCCAGTGCTCTGGGCTGTCCGAGCGTCCTGTCCCCCACGCTCCCGGGTGCCCTGGCCCTGTCCACTCCCTCGGTGGGCCTCCACCAGGGCCTCGGGGCAGTGACCGGCCCCAACCTCCCTCTGCTCTGTCTGGTGACTTTGGCCAAGTCCCTTCGCCTCCCCACGCCCCTCTCAAGTGGGGAGCAGCTGAGGCTGGAGGGGAGGACACTCACCAGGCCAGCGGCCTTCCTTTCAGACCCACCTGTCCTCTGGCACTCTCTGGACGCACTTGCCAGCTCCGCGCGGTTACCGCTGACGGACACATGCCGTGCCGCCCGCCGCCAGCCCCGTCCCCCAGCTGGCCCCACCTGCAGGCCCACAAGAGCAGAATGACCGTGGGGCGGGGGGGAAATGGGGCCTCAAGCCGGCTGAAGCTGCACCTGCAGCCCGAGAGCGCCTGGCCAGGCCCGTGGGGATGTCCCGTGGGCTGAGGGCTCGGGGAAGGCGATGGGGCCGGCTTCGGGAGCCTGGGCTGCGGTGAATCCTCAGGCCCCTTGGCTGCTGGGCAGCCCCCGAGGCAGCCGGAAGGACGGGCCACTGACCCTCCCTGCCGGGGGCTGAGCGGCATGGGAACCTGGGAACAGGGGCTTCCGCGGCTGTGAGAAGGGCCCCAAAGGCCGGATGTGGTGAGGCGCTTTTGGGAACCTTCCACCAGGCCCGCCTGGGACAGGGACAGGCACAACTGGGGCAAAGAAGCCCTGTCCAGGCCAGGTGGGTTCCCGCTGCCACGGGGGAGACGGGGACGTCAAAGGGTAGGGGTAGGTGTCAGGCCGGGGGAGGTGGCAGTGGTCCAGCCACTGGGGGCTCCTGTACACGGCGGGCCCTCGGGTGGACGTGAGTTGTTAGGTAACGTCCTTGCTGCGGGCTGAGCTCCCCCTGCCCACTGCATCCCCGGCCCCTGGGAGAGGCCCCGTGCCCTGAGGGTCCCGACCGTGGGGTGGGCAGGGACGCCGACCGCCAGGGGCGTGCACCGGAACACAGCCAGGGTGGGCAGGGCCTCTGTGGGGGACTGCGGGGGGAGGCGTCGTGGCCTCAGACCCTCAGACCCTCGGACCCTCGGACCCTCAGACCTTGGACCCTCAGATCTCAGACCCTCAGACCATCGGACCCTCGGACCCTCGGACCCTCAGGCCCTTGGACCCTCAGACCCTCGGACCCTCGGACCCTCGGACCCTCAGACCTCGGACCCTCAGACCCTCGGACCCTCGCCACCTGCGGGCCGGGGGTTGAGGACAAGTTCTAATGTGAGGCGCACAGACTCCCTGCGGCCCTGAGACGCCAGACCTGGCTCAGCCCAAAACGCAGCCTCAGGCCACGGGCCACAGCCGGGTCAGGGGCACTGTCACAGCGGGGGCTGGTGGGGGCCCAGCACCAAGCGTGGGGCCGGGACAGCCCTGGGGTGGTGGAGTCCGAAGGTGTTGGGTGCTCTGTCCCCTCTTGGGCCTCCCGGGGCAGGTGGGGATGGACATGGGAAGTCAGCCCGTCCAGCTCGGGAGACCTGCCTGCTCGCTGCGGCCTCGGGCCTGGCTCTCTCTGCCCCCAGGCTCGGGTGTGCCAAGGCTGGCGGGGGCGGGGGGGCCTCACCAGCACTGAGGGGGCCTCGTTATTCCAGAGCACCTGGGGTCGGGGTGGGCCGCCGGGAGGAGGCAGGTGGCTCAGACTTGGAGCCTGGACGGAGAGCAGAGACCCCTCCTAAATGCCCTTCTGCAGCACCCTACTCCCCAGGAGACATGCAAACACGGCTTTGGGGAGCCGCCCCAGGGCATGTGTCACCCTTCACCTGGGGCAGGCGGGAAGGCTGATGCCGGCAGCTCATCCGGGGGAGACAGTCACCCTGGGCAGGCAGGGGCCACACTCCCAGGGAAAGGCCTGATCGTGCTGGAGGTCTGGCCTCCTGCAGATGGTCACCGAGGACCGGACACCTCCCCGAGGCTGCAACGACTTTAGCAACGTGGCCAGACGCAAAGCTCAGCCTTCCTGATGGGTTAGAAAAACGCTGGAGACAGGGGAGCTCTTCTCCCAACCCTAGTAAGAAACTGCCCTGACCACCTTAATACGTAGGCCCAGGATGAATAAGAGGGCACCAGGACAGCCAAGGGCCGGGAGAGGGCACTGCGCTGCTCAGTGCCTAGAATGATTGTGGTCAAGTGTGACTCCTCTGCCTCACAGTATGCTTTCCTATAGAGTACAGCACCCCCCACCCCCCTTTTTAATGACGCTACAGTTTGTTTGAAAGAAAGGAGCAAAGCTGGCAGCCATGGCCGGCCCCCGAGGGGACCCAGCAGCCCCTCCTGGTGGAGTTGAGCGGGCGCGATGGGTGTCCCTCTGCTGAGGTTACAAAGACGGTGCTGAGCCCGCCTTCCCTGCTCCCGGACACGCCTGTGTGTGGTGAGCTGCCAACGGAGCAGCTGCTGGGGAAGGGCTCCCACCCAGGCTGGCCCCCCGTGGCGCAGCCCACAGAGATCCTGAGGCAGAAGCCTCTGGCGAAAGCCCCCCCAGATCCACGAGCCACAGAAGCCGTGTGAGAAAATAAAGGTTTCCTGAGACACTAAATTTGGGGGTAATTTGTTACGCAGCACCAGATAACTAATACACCAGACGAGGCAAAGTTCAGTATTGTGATAAAGACGGACTTAGGTTTTCCGTATGGAATATAATTAGAGAGCAATTGTCAGTCCAAACCAGGTGGTTGTGACCTGAGAGGACGGTCACTCAGCAACAGGCCAGAATAGAGAACTTGGAACCTGCCTCACACGGAGAATGTTGGCCCAAGATAAAGGTGCTGCCACAAATCCACGGGGGGGCAGGGAAGGAACTGACAACAATAGTGCAGAGGACACTGGTAAGCTATTTTGGAAAATAAAAAGTATGACCTTAGGTGCCCAATGTCCAAAATAAACACCAGCTCATGAGATGCTAGGAACAAAGACAGCCAGAAAATGCTAGAAGGCGGGCGGGCGTGAAGGTGGGGGCGGCCTCGCAGCACGAGGGCGGGCAGCTTTCCCTCCTGCTGGGCCACCCTGCCACCCACACGTCCGTGTTGGAGGCATTTGCAGGCCCACCCTCAGAATCTATTCTGGGGACAAAATCAGAGGAGTGGCGATGCCTTATTACTCACCCTAGTACAAAATGGAGACCACCCTGAGTGCCATTAACAGATGCCTCGGACGTGAGACATCCCCACATGACGAAGCTTCTTTTCAATGACGCTCTTGGAACGATGTCTGCAGCATCAAGTGACCGAACAGGACTCAAAGCCGTGTGCAGCGCGTCCTTCTAATTTTGAGGACAGCAAAAGACTGGAAGGGAGAAAACCAGAGTGTCCACGGCGGCTTATCTGCGGCTGGGGAATGTCCTGCTTTACATTTCTGTGCGTTTTCCAACCTTCCATAATGAACATGTATGATTTCTGTGATCATAACCAGAAATATACCGTGTATTTTTAAAAACTGCGCCACCGTGGAAGAGCCCCTGGTACAGTGTCCCAAACTGACCTGTCATTTGAGGTGCCTTGTCTCCGATTCCCACGTCTCCTGCAGGGCCTCCACCCTGGGAGCGAAGCCCTGCGCCCCTGCTCCTCTCCATGGTCAGCTCCCCTGGCAGCAGCCTGTCACCAGAGTCCCCTGTCCTGGGTTCCTTTAGCCTGAGCTGGGAGTGCGTTAACCCTTCATGTTCTGCCTGTATCGGGGACGGTGACGCCTCTGACCTCCCTGCAGCACCCCAGCCCCATGATGGCGGGGGGCACGCTGAGGGTGTGGGGCCATCTGTGTCAGCCCCCACCTCTCGTGAAGCTGATCCCTGCAAGTACCTGGGGCAGGGGCAGAGCTGGGCTGGGGAGCAGGACTCGGGAGCCCAGAGAGTGAGCCGGGTGTGGACGTTCCTTGCAGGCTTGTCATTAGCCAGTGAATGTAAGAGTTTGCTGAATGGCACATCCTTGACTAGCATGCCAAGGTCATGAGGGCAGGAGGGCGTCTCCCTTGCTCACACCCATCTCCCCAGCGCGGCGCAGGGCCAGCAGCTATGCTGACAGCGGTGTGGGGTCTGTCCTCGGGCCCTGATACCGCAGTCCCCGTGAGAAATGACCCCAGCCCACCGGGGAGCGAGGCCATCACGCTGGGACCGCCCAGCGCCCGCCGTGTAAGCACATCCCATTGGACCCTAGCGGGCGGCAGAGGCCACCATGACTATCCCACGTCCTCTGCCTGGGACGTGGCCCTTGGGTTAGGTCCTGGCAAGAGCAGGAAGGAGGGGAGCACGGCCTGGCCACCCCGAGCTGAGGGCTTCCTGCCCATGCAGCTGGAGCCCCTCAGCTGACGAACTTTACCGTGGCCATGAGCACAGGCCGGGTGACCGGAGACCCCGCCCGGCCCCCAGCACAGCCTCCCAGGCCAGACGCAGGGGTAGGGAGGCCCCGAGGTGGCCGCCGTCGTCCTTTGAGACCGTCCCATCTCCGAGCTGACTTTTGCACTCACTACTCAGGAAGGCACTGGGCAGTCCCTGGATGCAGCGACCCTGCCACCAGCCTGTGGGCACTTGGGGACGTCTCCTCACCTCGTGGGGCATCCATTTTACCACCAAAGACCCTCCTACCGCATGGGCCCGACCATGTCAGCTTGTCAATCAACTTGCATTTGCTCCTAATTACTTTTCCCACTTAAAAGAACCACAGGCCACGGGGAAACCTGTAAGAACAGGGAGGTGCGTGCTTCCTGGGTGGTCTCCAGCACACCTCCCAATCCCCAGCAAGGCTCCCACTACCCCCATTTCACAGAGCGGGAAACTGAGGCACATAGGGATGCGCTGAGTGGGGAAGGCGCATTCCAGCTGCTCGAGTCGGCCCAGCGGCCACCAGGAGGGGTTGAAGTGGAGACCTGGGTGTGGCCGCTCTGTCCTGGCCCAGGGGTCACGCAAAGGCCTCGGACCCCCTGATGTGACGCGGCCAGGGTGGACTTCCAGAGCGGGCACTGGGAACGTGTGTCACGTCACTCCTCCCCCACCCCATCCTCACGGCCCTTCCTCCCTAGCAGGCGGAGGCTAAAAATACCCTGCCCTCCCCACGTGGCCGGGGGCCCAGCCCTCCCACGCAGGCTGTCCGCAGCCTCCTCGCCGGCCGGGCAGTCCTGTTCCCGGGCCTGGGTTCCGGCGCCGCGGGTAGGTTGGGGCTCTGGAACGGGGCAGGGGGGTGGTAAGGACATGGGGCAGGGAGCAGGGGAGTGGGTGGCGGCGCAGGGCCGCGGCGGGCAGCCCAGGGGCTCTGGGGAAGGCAGCACTGGTGCTTCTGGAAAGACACCGCCAGCCCACCCCACAGGCTAGGCCGGGACCTCGGGCTGGGGCGGGGGCCCGGCAGGCCGTTTCCCCCCCACAGGTAAGGGGGCCAGGGCCGCCCGGGCGGGCAGGTGAGGGCCGGGCCAAACCCCCGACTGCTGCCAGGCCGCACGGACCAGGCTCCGGCCCCAGCTGGAGCCGCGGCCCTTGGCTGTCCTGCTGCTCAGCTCTCCATGCTCCGTGTCCGCACAGGCCTGGCTCCCCGCATTGAGACCCCCCAGAGCCCCCACACCCTACTCTGTACCAGGGACACCCCCTTTACTCCCGGCCTGGCCGGGACTCCCAAAGCCCCCACCCCATGCTGGGGACTGCGGGGTGACAGGTGTCAGCCAGAATGTGGCCGCCACAGCCGGCCACAGGGATCCCAGCAATGGCCGGAATGCGAGGCCAGGGATGTCCCCCTCTCCTGCCCGCCCACCCCGCCCAATCTCTTGGCCTCCCCTGGGCGCTGGGTGGGACCAGAACTCCTGGTGGGGTGGAGAGTGGCAGGGTGGACGCTCAGCTGGGGGTCTGGGGGTGTCAGGGCCCTGCTGGTGCCCCGGCCTGTCCAGTGTGGGCAGGAGCCCCTGCCCCCACCACCCTGACACAGCTCTGCTTCCGGAAAGCCTGCTGTGCCCTGCCCAGTGCCCGTGGCTGACCGGCTGCCCCTGCCATGTGCCCTGCACCCCGCGCCCTGTGCCTGTCCCCTCGCCCACAGGCTGGCATGGCACCCTCACCCACGGTCTCCTCGGCACCCCCCACAGACGGCCGCACCTGTTATAGACGTTTCCTTTCTTGGGGTCAGCTTTCTTCGGGTAAAATTCCAGAAGTACATAAATAAATAAATAAATGCATAGAAGAATCAGCCTGAAGTAGATGCTGGGAACGCGCTATGTGGCGTGAAATGAGCCCTGGGAAGTTTCCTTTGCGGTGTTTGTTTTCAGCCCTCTGACGTCACTCAGCAATGTGCTAGTCAGCGTATAGGCCAAGGGCCCCAACCCCACCACCGCCTAGCCTCACGCGGCTTCAGCTCTTTCACTTCGGTTTCCCCACCTGTAACAGGGACAGGCCCAGCAGCCTCTGTTGGGATTGTCGCAAGGAGTGAGTTGACGCACAAGAGTGCCTGAGCGTGGCCAGGACGTGGGGAGCGCGTGTCCGAGTGTCCCCCTTCTGCAGACCAGGAGACCGAGGACCAGAGAGGGCCGTGGCCTACCCAAGGTCACTCAGCAGGTTCGGGCAGGCCGAGGTGCCACATAACCACGGACGGTGAGGATCCACAGGGTGGGGGGCCTCTTGGATGATCCCAGCCCCACCCCAGCCCCCCAGCATGCCTGTTCTGGGAGCAGAGGGGCCGCCTGGGAGCTTGGCGCCACAGGGATCCCCAGCTCTGGGAGGCTTGTCTGCGTCGCTCAGAACTGTTGGGGAGGCCAAGGCTTGGGGCCTGGGCGGGCCCCGCCCTGCCCTTATTGGCCAGCTACAGTGACCCCCGCCCTCTCTGAACCTCCTCCTGTAAAATGGGAATAACCCAGGTACAATGTAGACTCCCTGGGGGCTGCCACAGGAGGCCCGGCAACCTGGGTGACTTAAAGCAACAGGAGTGGGCTCCCTCGCTGTCCCGGGGAGGGGGCTGGATCCCACGCGCTGGCGGGGTGTTTCCTCCCAGGGCTCTGGGGCCACCTCTCAGCTTCTGGCGGTGGCCGGCAATCCTGGGGACTTCTTCAGCTGCATTGCCCCAGCCTCTGCCCCCCTCGAGATGGCCTCGTACCTGTGTATCTTCGAGCCTCACTTGGTTTCTTTTAAGGACTCCAGCCACTGGATGCAGGGTCCCCCCATTCCAGTTTGGCTTTGTCTTAGCTTGGTCACATCAGCGATGACCCTGTCTCCAGATCAAGTCACAAGCCCAGGCTTTGGGGGCACATGCCTTCTGGGGGGACGCTCCAACCCACAGCAGTCCACCTCCCGGGGGAGCTGATAAGGCCAGGTCAAGCAAGCTGGTCAAGTGTTTGGCACACTGTGGATACTCAGATGATGCTTGTTCGGGGATGGAAAGGACAGATGGACAATGGGACGGACGGGGGGCTCAAGCAGGGAGGCTGACACTCCCTCCTCTCCCTAGGAGCTTGGGCGGCGCCCGGCTGTCCTTCCTGTGAGTGGGCAGGCCCGAGGGCAGCCATGGTGCAGAACGTGGACGACCTGGATTTCCACCTTCCCTCACACGCGCAGGACATGCTGGCCGGCCTGCAGCGCCTGCGCTCCCAGCCCAAGCTGGCCGACGTCACACTGCTGGTGGGCGGCCAGGAGCTGCCCTGCCACCGCGGCCTGCTGGCGCTCAGCAGCCCCTACTTCCACGCCATGTTCGCGGGCAACTTTGCCGAGAGCTTCTCGGCGCGCGTGGAGCTGCGGGACGTGGAGCCGGCCGCGGTGGCGCAGCTGCTGGACTTCGTGTACACGGGCCGGCTGACCGTCACCCGGGAGAACGTGGAGGGGCTGACGCGCACGGCCGCGCGCCTCCACTTCCCCGCCGTGCAGAAGGTCTGCGGCCGTTATCTGCAGCAGCAGCTGGACGCCACCAACTGCCTGGGCATCTGCGAGTTCGGGGAGCAGCAGGGGCTGCCGGGCGTGGCGGCCAAGGCCTGGGCCTTCCTGCGGGAGCATTTCGAGGCGGTGGCCCTCGAGGACGAGTTCCTGCAGCTGTCCCGGGAGCGGCTGGCCGCCTGCCTGGCCAGCGACCTGCTGCAGGTGCGGCCGGAGCAGAGCCGGCTCGAGGCGCTGCTGCGCTGGACACACCACGACCCCCAGGCCCGCGCCGCCCACCTGCCCGAGCTGCTCGGCCTGGTGCGCCTGGAGGCCCTGCCCAGGCCCTGCCTGCAGCAGCTGCTGGCCACCGAGCCGCTGATCCGGGACTCAGAGGCGTGCCGCGCGGCGCTGGCCCAGGGCCCCGGCCAGGTAAGGGAGGGTCGGAGCGGCAGGCAAAGGGGCTGCCCCTGGGAAGCAGCAAGGGTGCCCCGAGGCCCACCCGCAGCAGGAGGGAGCGTCTCGGTGCCCCGGCTCCCAGCAGGAGTTCCACGGCTCACGGTTTCGGGGCGGGGAGGGCGCTGGCGGCAGGTCATCTTTGGGTTCCTTGGCTTTCTTGGTACAGGGCTGTGCCCCCCTCCTTTCTCTTCCGGGTCCCACTGACTTCCAGCTCCTTCCATGGAGCCTATGGCTCTCTCCTTACAAAGCCTCCAGTAAAGGATTAAGCCTCACCCTGGTTCACGCAGCTGCCCGTCAACTAAAAACATTTCAAAAGGGCCTGTTGACAGCGGGGTCACATCCGCAGGAATGGATTACGAGCATGTTTTTTCTCCTGGGGTAATCATCCAACCTGACACAAAGAAGAAGGAAGGGGCGTCTCCGACGTGCCCCAACCTTGTACCTGTACCTTGGGCCAGTTGGCTGGGGATGAGCCCCCGTTTCTCGCAAGCCCAGACTGCCGGGTGGGTGCCCCTGGGCGTGAGGAGAGGGGGACCCAGGAGTGACAAGGCCCAGCCCCGTTCCAAAGGAGGCTCAGCGGGGACGAGGCTGGAACAGACCTGCGTGTGGAGGAAGGTGGCGGCCGTGGCTCACCGCAGGCCTGAGGGCACGGTCAGTCAGGCTCTCCAAAGAGGCAGCGTTGGGGCTGGGCCGTCGGGGGCTCGGGAGGGGAGAACGAAGGAAATCAACCCAGAAAGATGTCATGGCTTGCGCCAGGGCAAGGAGGCTTGGGAAAGGAGGGCGGCCTTTCACACGTTTATGGGGTGCAGTTTCCTGCTGGCAGTGGGCCTGGAAGGGGGGCAGGTCCTGATGAAGTGACCGGCCAGGGCGTGGCTGAGACCAGGAGCAGATGGGCCCCAGGGCCTCCTGTGGGCGACTCCTGCGGAGCCGTCAATGCTGCGGTGGGGGCCCAGGGGACTGGGAGCACTGGGCAGTGCTATGTACCCTCCAGCGTGGAACCTTCCAGCCCTCACGGCCCGGGGGGCAGCCCGCTCAGCTCTGAAGGAGGTGGGGGTGGTTGGGATGGTGGGTGGGGCTGGTTCCCAAGAAGGACCCTCCAAAGTCAGTGCTGTCTGCTTTGAAGGGACCCACGGGGCCACTGCCCTCCACTTCTCCGTGGGGATTTCTAGCATTTGCTGCCATCACCAGACCCACCGCACACATGGCACACGCACACAAACACACGCATCGCACACCTGTAAACATGCAGGCACACGTGCACATGCTCACACGCATACACACAGGAGTACATGGATGTGCGCACATGTGTGTGCACAGACAAACACACACATGCACACCTGCCCCCCCCACAGAGGCCCGCCCACCCCACACATGTGTATGTGAGATGGAGATGCCCTCCCGGGCCACAGCTGTCCCCACCCAAACGGTCAGACGGCCACCTGCCCAGTTCTGGCCCTCAGGCCCTGCCACCTCCTGGGTCCCCGGGCCGGGGCCATCGCACTGTCCCTCTGACCCTGCCCTCTCGGCTGCCAGGTGCTGCTGGGCCTTCCACACAGGCTGGAGGAGGTGCTGGTGGTAGTGGGCGGGTGGGCGCTGGAGGAGGGCGAGGAGGGCGGCCAGGAGCCCGCGTCTGGGAACTTTGCCTTCTACAACAGCAAGGCCGGTAAGTAGCCCTCGCCCCTCGGCCCAAGGCGAGGCCGCACAGGCCACAGGCAGGGGCAGCCAGGGGCTGCAGAGGAGCCATGGGAGTCTCGGTGGGTGGGGAGGGGGCTGGGCAGTGGGGGTATTGGGGTCCCTCCTCCCCACAGCCAGAGCCCCTGCCTTGGGTCTTTCTAGGCCCTGAGGTGTCCAAACAGCTGCCCAGACCGTGCCATGTGAGGGGTGGGTGGCCAGGCCAGCGTCCCACTCTCGGTGTCCCCTGCCCTGTGTGGACTGAAGGGGTGCAGGCCTCCTGGGAGCAGCTGAGGGGCTAGTCTGGGCTTAGCCCCCCACTGGGGATCTGAGTCTGGCCCTCGGCTTCTTCCCTGTGAAATGGACTCCTGGGCCCTCCCGGGGCTGGAGCAAGTGGCCGAGGCGAGCTCCCAGCAGACACGGCCACGGGGCCGCCCGGGGGTGGGAAGGAGGGACTGGGGGCTCAGGAGGGGCTGGGCTGTCCTGGCAGGTCACCAGCCCCCACCCCTTGGCATCAGCGGCTGGCAGCCCAGAGGAAACCCGAGGCCGCTGTCCCAGGCCCGGGCTGACGAGCAGGGACTCGGGGCTGACGTCAGGCGATGAGCCTGCTGGCTCAGCCCTGGAGCAGCTGTCGCCTGGACCCGGCGGGGAGGGTGCGGGGGCCGAGGATGGTGACTGCAGGGGATCCCTGCCCGGGATGACGTGGGCGGGAGTCAGGGAACACATGCACTCCGCCCGAGCCGCGGTGCTGTTCTCTGCCAGCAAGGCCCGGAATTCGGCCTGTCCCGAAAATCACTGTAAACTGTGATCCACCGAGCCTGGGCACCCAGCATGAATGAGTGAATGAAGGAACGAGGGAACAAATGATGGTTGTGTTGCAACCACTCCCAGATCCGGCCACTTAACCCTGCACCCCAGGCCAGGCCGGGAGCTGGGGCTGAACGGTCCATCTGGGGTCAGCAGGGTCAAGGGCAGGGGCGGGCTGTGGCCTGGGCTCCGAGCCTGGGCCCACGCGGCGAAACCCTGCATGTGACCTTGTGTCCTGCCTGGGGCTTCTTTTTTCTGACCACCCACGGGCGCGTTCTGTGGGTTCCCGTTCCGTGTCCCTGCCCAGCAAGGGGACGTCACTGTACCCACCGGAAGGCCAGTGAGGGGGCTCAGAGGCCCGAGGGGCGCAGGCAGGGCCAGGGCAGGGCCGGCGGCCAGCTCAGCCGGGCCTCGTCCCCTCCCCTCTCCCCTCCTGCAGAGAGGTGGATGGCACTCCCCGACTTCCCCGACTACCACAAGTGGGGCTTCTCCCTGGCGGCACTCAACAATGACCTCTACGTTACAGGTGGGCAGCACAGGGGTGCGGGGGGCCTCGGGGGGCCGGCGGGAAGGTGTACCCCACTCTTAGTAAATCTCCAACCTGTCAGAGGACTTAACTCAAGGGGCTCCACAGCAGTTCACCGACTCGCTTCTGGATCTTTCCGTGTGTGTGAAACATGGGCATTTAAAATCCCAGTCCACACATGGGCACGTGTGCCAGCCCAGGCACAGATGGTGCCGGCGGCCAGGGCTTCCCGGAGAGAGCGCTGACGTGGGGGTCCACTCTGCAAGTTGAGCTCTCAGAGGCTGGGTTTCCTTGTGCGGCCTGGTTCGGGGAAAGCCTCCCCCAGTGAGTGTTGAAACTAAGGTCTCATCCCACTGGTTCATGGGGGCTGGGGAACCTGTCCAGCCAGACCAGCCTGCTTAAGAGAAGAGTCCATTCTGGACATGTCTATGCTACCCCACTGCACCCCTGTCCCAGGCCTACCATAATCAGGGTGTGGCATGGGTGTGGGGTGGGACCCTGGCTCCCAGCCCCACTGGTCTGGAGACAGCAGGCCACTGGGGGCCCATGTGGACAGAACCTCCCCGCAGGCGGCTCCCGGGGCTCCAAGACGGACACCTGGTCGACCACCCAGGCCTGGTGTTTCCCGCTGAAGGAGGCGGCCTGGCGGCCTGTGGCACCCATGTGCAGAGCCCGCACCAACCACGCCAGCGTGGCCCTCAACGGAGAGATCTACGCCATTGGAGGTGAGGCCCCCAGCCCCACCTCTCCCCAGCCTGGCCCCCACCCGCTGCCCCGGGAGCCCTTGTCTGGTTCGGCAAATAGAGCCCACGCGGGGCTCCCAGCCATGGCCTGGCTGCCCTTCCTGCACCTGGACTTCCCGGGGCCCTGGAGTCTGCTCAGGTGGTCCTGCTGTGCACAGGGCAGAGAAGACATGATGGGAGACCCCAAAAGGTGGGGCTGAGCACAGGTTTGGCCCCGTCTCCCAGGAGGAGCTGACCGCCGAGCCGGGCCTTGTGAGTCTGTGAGGGGCTGGCAGGGCTGCAGGAGGGACGGGCCAGAGGCCACGGTGACCTGGCCTGGGTGGGGGCTGCTGCCTCACGTGTGAACCTGTCTGATCTCAGAGGCTTGGCCCCTGCAGGCTCCTTGGGGCCCAGCGCAACAGGCAGCGGCCCCTCCTTAAAATCTACTTTCATTGCACAGCAGAAAAGCCATGCTGCTGAAGGAAAAAAAAGATGAGCCAAAACATGGCCAATTATTCAGACCCACTAAGTTACAGGCCCCCGTTGCAGCTTGGCCTGCATCTTTGGGGGCTTTGGTGGGACGTAGGGACCTGGCCTGAGCCATCCCCAGTCTGCCAAGAACAGGACCCTCGTGTCAGGCTGAGGTCTGAGGACAATCAACAGGGGGCCTCGGGGCTCACAGGACCCCTGAGGAGTGAAGAGCTGTCACTGGAGGGTCCCAACAGGAAACAGCTGTGCACTCCGTTAGGGTCATTCGGGGACTGATCTGCAGTACTGCGGATGTGGGGGCTGCGCGGGGCTCTGTAGCCACCAGCCCCAGCGGCAGAGGCGCTGTGACCATCCTAGGTCTGGGACCCCCAGCAGTGTAGTGACCAGAGCTGGGAGGAGAGGTGCTCGGGGCAGGCTTCCTGGGGTTAGGGGGTACAGTGCAGTGACCCCCATGGAGGAAAGCCAGCAGCCCGAGGCACCCCTGCACTGATCGGGGTGGGGCATTAATCCTCCACCCTGCAGCCTCCTGGGGCCGAGAGCAGGGAGGGGGGTCCTGGAGGGACGAAGGGAGGGGTCCGCTGCCTCAGCTCCCCAGGGGGGCCAGGGAGAGCGGGGGCCAGCAGCCGGACAGTGGCCAACGAGCTTCCTCCAGGAGCAGGCGCGCGGCTGCCAGGAGTCCCCAAGCCTGATGCCTCAGCTCCATGGCAGACAGCCAGACAGGGACCCCATAGGGGTCTGGGACAGCAGCCACCCGGGGCTCGCCCTGCCCGTGGGGTGGGCATTCCTGGGCTCAGCCCCCTCTCCCCCTGCCCCCGGAGGTGGTGCCACCCCTTCACCTGCCCCCACCCAGCCGAGTGCTGCCCCCCAACCCAGGCACCACTCTGGACGTGGTGGAGGTGGAGAGCTATGACCCCTACACGGACAGCTGGACCCCCGTCCGCCCGGCCCTCAAGTATGTCAGCAACTTCTCGGCAGCGGGCTGCGGGGGCAGGCTCTACCTGGTGGGGTCCAGCGCCTGCAAGTACAACGCGCTGGCCTTGCAGTGCTACAGCCCCGTTCCAGGTGGGTCCCAGGTGGGCCCCAGGTGGGGGGCACCTGGGTGGGGGGAGCCACGGGAGGGCCAGGGGCCCCGGCTCCAGTCCCAGGCTGGCTGCGGAGGAGGGGGAGCCCAGGGCCCAGGGGGCCAGGGCGGGAGGAGTGGGGGCTCAGCCCGTCCCTGCAGGGAGTGGGGGGTGCAGCTCAGGCTGGGTAGGGCCGGGTGGGGAGCAGGGAGCTCGTGGTCAGGAGCAGAGACCCCGAGTCAACGCGGCTGAGCGGCAAGGACCATGAGCAGACCCCTCTCAGCGGCCCCTCCCCAGGACAGCTCCCTCCATGTCCCCGCAGATGCCTGGAGTGTCATTGCCTCACCGTTTCTCCCCAAGTACCTGTCCTCACCACGCTGCGCCGCGCTGCACGGCGCCCTCTACCTCGTGGGGGACAACACCAAAAAGGTCCACGTGTACGACCCTGCGGCCAACCTGTGGCGGAAGGTGGGCCCCCCTCTGCCCAGCACCCTCCCTGGGGGTGAGACCCCCCCAGGAGGCCAGGCTGCAGGACCTGGAGGTCTGCCCAGGAGACCAACGAGGCACAGGGCTTGACCCCCGGGAAATGGCCCTGCACGTCCCTACAAGGCCCCAGCGCATGGGGGGGGAGGGGGGGCAGTGGGGCCAAGCCAGGCTGTGAGCAGGGACTGGCTGGGGAGGGAGGGCGCCCCGCACCCAGAGTTGGCCAAGCAGGGGCAAGTCCCTGCACTGGGGCAGGGGGAGCAGCCGCCTCTCGCCCGCCTGGCCAGCGCTAACCCTGCTGCCCCATTTTCTGGCACCTTCAGGCTGGGGTGGGCATCTCAGAGCACGGCCTGGGGACAGACCACCCAGACCACTTACTAATCTGTCCCTGGAGGCCCGAGGAGGTGGCCTCCTGTGGGCAGCAGGGTGGCCAGTGACAGCAGGCCCTCTGCAGCACGGAGCCCGTGGCTGTCCTGCGGTGTCAGCGCTCAGCGGA
>PVIY010046306.1:0-18547 GCA_004026745.1 Myrmecophaga tridactyla | reverse complement strand
CACCTGCACTCCTCGCCCTCCAGGAGCTTGCGGTAGGTGGCGATCTCCACGTCCAGGGCCAGCTTCACGTTCATCAGGTCCTGGTAGTCCCGCAGCAGCTTGGCCAGGTCGTCCTTGGCCTTCTGCAGGGCGGCCTCCAGCCCCTGCAGTTTGGTCTGGGCATCCTTGACGGCCATCTCCCCACGCTGCTCGGCTTCCGCAATGGCTGTCTGCAGGTTGGCATTCTGGAGCAGGGGGAAATAGAGACCTGATTAGCATGGTAACCACTAAGCAAGCACCTGCTCTCTCCTGACAGGAGATCTCTTCCCCATCCAGCACTCCTCCCTCCTCTTCCTTAGAAGTCCCAATAGAGCATGGTCAGAATACAGGAGTCAATTTTGCAATTGGCTTATTCACCCTTGGCCCATTGAAGTTAGTTCATGTCTCATCAAGGAAAGGAAGACTGATTTGCTTTCCTATGCCGATAAAGGTATACTGGTCTGTTTTTGCAAAATGGTTAAAAACTCCTTTACCTAATTGCTTCATTCCAATGATACAAATAAGCCATCAGGATGCTTTGTGAATAGTGTGAGAGCTGAGTATTTAAGGCCACCACTGTAGCTGCAGGATTCGCTGGGCAAACCAGAATGGGCAGCCAGCTCTCCTTAGGGTGACTGCAGAAAGCCCAGCCTCCAGAAGGCACATCTGGGAGAATGGAGGTTCCCAGGGACTCTGCTCTACATATGACACCATGAAAGAATAGAGAAAGCCTGGGGCAGAGGAGCACAGCTAATGCTTCTCCTTCTCCCAGGGTCCAGAAGACCACTAGGGCCTCTCCATTAGGCCCAGACCCACCTGCTTCTTGACGTTCTCGATCTCCGCCCGCAGCCTCTGGATCATCCTGTTGAGCTCCATGATCTCGCTCTTGGTGCTCTTCAGGTCATCACCATGCCTGCCAGCCGTGGTCTGCAGCTCTCCCAGCTAGAGAGCAGAGGGGCACGTGGGATTTTACTGCAACTTTACCTGACTCGCTTCTAGAGTCCCAACTTCACACACCAACCCTTTGTTAAAATGACATTGACTTGTGTTCTGGCAAGGACGCCCGTAACGCAGCAGGGAAGGGAAAATCTGGGTTGTAACAGTAGAACATTCTCCCACCCTGCAATTCCTGAGCAAGCTTGGTGACATGATTCAGCCTAGCTCGAGTCCGCCCCATGTGATCTGTCAGGGGACAGTGGAAACAGCTCGCCCCCGGAGGCAAGCAGGACTTTCTGCAACTGAACAATGGACCATGAGAGGGATGGCTTAGGAGTATAGAACAAAGAGAGGTCTACCCACAGACCATGGGCACCTTCCCACCCAGCAGGCACAGCCTCCCCGGGGACCTTCCATAGATCCTCTGAGTGGTATCTAGTACCCACCTTGGTCTGGTACAGGGCTTCAGCCTCAGCCTTGCTCCTCTGAGCAATCTCCTCGTACTGGGCCTTGACCTCAGCAATGATGCTGTCCAGGTCCAGGCAGCGGTTGTTGTCCATGGACAGGACCACGGACGTGTCACTGAACTGAGTCTGCATCTGGGACATCTCCTGCAGGGAACATGAATGTTAACTCTCACCATGCCCCTCATGCCAGGGAAGGAGGATAGTAAAAATGTCCAACATCTACCAACAGAGACACCCAAGGATGGGGTCAGAAGTGGGACAGTTAGAAAAATAAGCTTGCATTTCATGTCTGGGTACAGCCTAAGGGAAGCCTGACAACTAGGCAAAAGGAAATACATAATCAGATTATCAGCCTGAAAGTATCAGCGTCTGGATCCTACTCCACAGGTTTCCTTTGGACTGCCCCTAGAGGATCATGGGCCAGATCTGCACAGGCTTATGGAGCTGAGTCAGCATTTCCTGGGTGGGGCGTGGCTGAATCCTGAGTCCTATTGTTCGATGGGGGGGCATCCTGCTACTTGACTGTCCCCTAAAGTTATGCTTGGAAAGATGCAGGCCCTAGAATTTGGCCAACAAAGGAATCACCATATCATAGAGGTTCCTCAGGAAGTTGATTTCATCTGTCAGGCTGTCCACACGGGCCTGCAATTCCACCTTGTTCATGTAAGCAGCGTCCACATCCTGGAGGGGGAAGTCAGACAAAGCAATGACCCTTTCCCCTGGTTCCCTCAACATGTCTTTGTTAAACCCTGACCTCTCCTCTCTGCCATCACCTACGCACCCCATGCCTGTATCTGCCTCCTAAGTGTGACTTCTCTCCTCCCGTTTCTTCTAAAAGAAAGAAAATCAAAATGGCCTTCTGCCTTTTAACCACTTTGAACAATCTAACTCCAATGCTTTAACAAAATACAAACCATATTAGCCAGGCACAAAGTAAGCGCCTATTTCTAGGGCAGAAAAAATCACATTTCCCGAAAATGTGACTCTGGTTATAGAATATCAAAAACCCAACTCTCTAATAGAAATCTTTACAATGGATGGTTTAAGCAAGCTCTGAGTAGTTGTTGCTTATTATTACAGATAACATTCAGGCTGAAAACCAGGATTTTTTTCTTTTTTTTTTTTTCAGTACTATGCATACATCCATCTTTATTAGTTCATATCACACATCATCTCATTAGCCACGGTAACATTTTAAGATGGCTTCCCCACCAGCAATTTACTCAGAGCAGATTCCTTCAGCAAACACTCCCCCCACACACTTTTTCTTCTCCATGGAGGTAGATCCCAGGAAGGGAGCTCACTTACCTTCTTGAGCCCCACAAACTCATTCTCTGCCGCAGTGCGTTTGTTAATCTCATCTTCATACCTGGAAGAGAAAGAGGCATATATTCCATCAGTGACATGTCAGAAGTGAAGGAAAGCACTTGGGCAGAATCTCCTGTCCCAAAGATAGGCCCACTTCACAGGTGTTCAGCAGTTCCTCACCCTCGGTTTAATGAAATCCTAAATAAGTTTTTAACAAGAGCCCTACATTTTCATTTTGCTCCAGATCCTGCATGTTATGTACCTGGCTCTGCCCAAGGATCTTTCAGAGCTCAGGGCACTGCCTTGCTCTCCTTGCCCCAAGTCTGGGTGGCAGGCAGAGGTGCAAACAGGGGAGGGGGGAGACCTCAAGAAGCCCACCTTCTAACCTGTGCTCTTTGACATCACAGAGCATAAAGAGGGCACATGGGACCCTAGGAGAGATTTGCTCATACCTAGTATTTCTGCCTGTCTTTTTTTCTGTGTCTCTTTTCCTTCATGAGAGTTGCTGCTTTAGGAATTTGGGATAAGAATGAACTCATATATTCTGAAGGCATCAAGACTGTAAGATTCCTGTTTGTTAATAACTAAAATCTCCCACCAAGAGCTTGAAATTCATAAAGATGGAAGAATTGGAACGATCTGAGGAGGAGAAAAGCTGTTTCTGGGAAATGGGAATCTGAGTTGCCAGCAAGAAACATGCCACGGAGTGGGTGCCCACAAGGGTTTGTGCAATTGAATTTGCACCTCCCCAGAGCAGTTTTCTTCCCACCACCTTGGGTCCTGATCCCTGGGGATGCCTGGAGCTTCTCCCCACCAAGACCCGGTTTGCCCCTTGCCAACCTCAGAAAGTGTGAACGACAATTCTGCACATGCAGGAGGCCAGATGAGGTTGTAGAAAAGGGGACACATTGAAAGAGGACTTTACAAATTGAAGCACCAAATCATCTGCCTAGAATCCCCGGGAGCAGGGTTCAATAATGGAGACTGATGGGACCTGCCCTGCACCTACTGATTCAGAATATCTAGGACTGGGTCACAGGAATATGCATTTTTATAAGCTTACAAGGTGATTCCTAGTACAATAAAGAGTGGAGGACCCCCCACCCTGAAGGGCTTTAATCTCTGGGAGGACTCTTTTGTCAATGTGGGCAGGTGTAGGAGGGGGCCACGGCCTGAAAAATGTATAATAACCAGCCACCTAGGAGTCCCAGTCCCCACCCTCTCACCCCCTTCTGTTCAGTCATACTTCACTCAATAAATTCATCCAAGAGTTTTGACTGCAGGAATAGTTAAAAGCCCAAATTGAAGCCATGCCCTCATGCCAACCCCCCAGAAGGGGAAGCTCCCCATTTGGAGCCCTCACTTCTTTTTGAAGTCTTCTACCATGTCTCCCATGGTCTTCAGCTCATTATTCAGGTTTCCCCTTTCCCCCAGAAGGGAATCCAACTGCCTGCGCAGGAAGCTGATGTAGGATTCAAACAGGGGCTCCAGGTTATTGGAGCCAGAGCCAGAGCCCGTGGACTGCTGCTGGAGCAGGTCCCACTTGGTTTCCAAGACCTTGTTCTGCTGCTCCAAAAACCGCACCTGTGCCAGAGGAGACAAGAAAGGGAGTCAGCCTCTAGAGCTGGGCAGGTGGAACCATCCCTCCCAAAGTGCTCTGAACCATGGCAAATGAACCCAGCCCTTCAATTTTGCAATAGCCTGGGTTTTTTTTTGGTTGTTGTTTTTTTTTAATTTGGAAAGGATGAAGATTTAGGAAGGAGGGAACTAGAATTCATTGAGTGCTTACTCTATACCTGCTATTTTCACATATTCTAGCTCATTTAATCTGACAGCCACCTCTAAAGGAGGAGCTGTTGTGCCCATTTTGTAGACCAGAAAACTAAGGCTCAAAGAGTTGAAGTAAATTGCCCAAATTCACATGGCTGTCAAGTGACAAAGCTCAGGGTCAGACCCAGTTCTATCTTAGTCTATTTTGAACCTTCAGAATCTGATTAAAGGAAGTTAGCATAAATAAAGTTATTTCACTTATTTTTTTAAATGTAAGCTTTTCCACCTTCCTACAGGCAATGAAAATAGTCAAAGGGGTCTGAATTTTTCGTAGTGGTTTCCTATATGAAGACTGTCTTTTGATAACACAATTTGCAGCTAACCCAACTTTAACTTCAAATCCTACGCTTATTCCCCCACCCAGAACAATCCTTCTCTCCCCAGCATGGAAGCTCAATTTAATATCAGGTGCAGCACATGAGATAAATCAGCTGCCAATACTTATCAGTGAGAGGCATTCCCATGATTCGTGCTGATCCAAGTTAGAATTACCAAGCAATTGCTTCAAGCGTAATTGTAAGTTAATTGTAATAATTTCACAGCTAAAGCCCCATTCTTCAAAGCAGCTGTGTCCATTTGGACCCATATAGCATTTGTACTGGTCCTATCTCTAGAAATAAATATGGAGTAGAAATCTGTCCCCCATTTCACAACAGGATAAACAGGGCTCAAAGAAGAAGAAACACATGTTCACTGTCCCAGCAGAATCAAGATAAAAGCCAGACACCCCTGCCTCCAAGCCTGGCAGATCCCACTGGCATCTTCCAACACCAACTGCCTGGGCAGTCCAAACCCTCCATGACAACTCTTGGTTTTGCCCTCACCTTGTCGATGAAGGAGGCAAACTTGTTGTTCAGGGTCTTGATCTGCTCCCGCTCCTGGGCCTTTACTTGCCCAATCTGGGGGTCGATCTCCACATTGAGGGGCTGCAGGAGGCTCTGGTCGACAGTCACTTCCTGGATTCCACCTGGAAAGCCACCAGGACCACCGAAGCCACCAGGACCACCAAAGCCGCCAGGACCACCGAAGCCACCAGCACCACCGAAGCCACCAGCTCCTCCAAAGCCACCGGCTCCTCCAAAGCCACCAGCTCCTCCAAAGCCACCGGCTCCTCCAAAGCCACCAGCTCCTCCAAAGCCACCTCCTACTCCTCTGCCACCACCAAAGCCACCTCCATAGCCACCCCCAAAGCCACCGCCACAGATGCTACGTCCTCCACCAAAGCCACCAGCCCTGGAGCTACCACCTGCCACACTCATGGAGATGCTCTTGTAACCACCCAAGTTGTAGAGGCTCTGGCTGCCAAAGCCACCACCTCCACTCCGGGACCCACAGGCCCCTCCGCTGGCTCCCCGAGAGCGGGCCACACAGCTCATCCTGCTGCTGCTGGAGGTCACAGCAGAGCGGCCAGAGAAGCCCTGGCTCCCTCCAGTGAAGGACTTCTTGCAGGATTGTCTGTTCATGGTGAGAGAGCTTGAAGAGCAAGAGATCACTTAGCAAGAGCTGAGAGGGATGAAGGCAGAGGATAGAGATGACGGAGGAGATCGATCTTTATATACCAAGGAGTTTGGCTTGGTGGAAGGAGACGCAAGTAATTAGCTGAGAGTCATCTTGGGTTTGGTTTGCCTCCCAGGCAATAGTTACTTCTAAATTCCCAACACACCTCTAAGATAATCCTCTGGACCAAAATGGCTTTGCTTTCTTAACTTAATCACCCAAACTTGCCTCAGTTGACAAAAGACTGAGCTCTCCTCCCTCCTTTCACGAGATTTACTCTACAGACTGAAGGAACCCAAGTAGTGCCTGGTAAACAGCAGGATGGATTGGGTTTGAACACAAGGGGATTAGAAGCCATCAAGCCCCATGACACAGGGTATGAAGATTGGAAAACCTCTTCCAGGTGGGCTGGAACACTCCCTGCAGTGCCAGTGTGCCCACAGACTCAGACGGGGGGTTCACACTGTTCTCCCACCATTGGCATTATCTCTCAACGACATGTCACTTATGGTCACTGCTTCAGAGACATAACAAAAGAAGAGCCTGGAACGCAGTGAGGCAGAAGGACTGGAGAGGTATATAGTGACCTCAGAGGGTCCACTTTGCCACCACCTCAGCCCCTCCCAAAGGCATCCATCTAAGCAGGCCAGTAATTCGAGCTGGGAAAAGCTGCTTTTTGGGAAAGGAACTAAAGTGAAGATAAAATAGCTGGTCCATGGGAAAGGGGGAGGGTCAAGATATGGAGCAAACAAGTGCGAGTCTTGGGAAGTCTGAGGGGAGAGGGGACATGTGCTGGGACGGGATCTTAGATCAAGCCCCTCCACCCACCATGCTGCACTGAGAACAGGTGGTGTTGAGGATCCAGAAGCAGGAAGAGACAGACAGCAGTGGGCTGTGGAGTCAACTCTTGGACCCTGTTTGCCTTAGGATGGGGTGTGTGCTGCATCTAGTTCCCAACTCAGACCTAGTGCCTTTAGGATCTCCTCCCCCTACCACCACCTGTTTGGGTTAGATACCCTTCCCCATTTTTACACCACACCCATAGTTTTCCCATCATAGCGCTGACATATAGTGCTGTACTTACTGTTTATCTGTCAGCACCTCCTCTAGACTCTGAGCTCCTCAAGAGAAGGGGCTGAGTTCTGCTCATCCTGAATTTCCAGCTTCTAATATAAGCATACCACAAGTACCACTGATAAGTGGTCTCTGAGAATATACATTATCAGCCCCAAGTCCCACCCTGGTCCTAAAGCATAAAAAACTCCAGGGGAAGGGAATGAGTGTCTGTGTTTTTAATAATCTCCTCTACCCCTGTCCCATGTAATCCTTATAATTCTGGGAGTCTGTGAAGCCCTGATCC
The DNA here is from genome assembly GCA_004026745.1 of Myrmecophaga tridactyla. Taxonomy (NCBI): domain Eukaryota; kingdom Metazoa; phylum Chordata; class Mammalia; order Pilosa; family Myrmecophagidae; genus Myrmecophaga; species Myrmecophaga tridactyla. The sequence continues at coordinate 11,131 of PVIY010046306.1, read as the reverse complement.
TGGCCAGGAGTGCTCCATCTGGGCCTAACGTGTAAAGGATGGAGGACCTTTGATGGTAGAGCAAGGACACAGATAAGTTAGTGCTCTGACCCCGAGAGCTCAACCATCCCCATCCCCCATGCCACACCCACCTCCGTACCCAACCACATACACACAGCGAACACAAATTCTCAGGTTGGTTTCCACACACGGGATTTCACAAGCTAGGAAGGATTGATTCTAGACTCCTGGAGAAATCAAAGATATGTCATCTCCAGGACACCAGTCCAATAGACAGCGGGCACACCATCTCACTGGGAGGGTTTCCAAACAAGCCAGACTGGGGCAGAGGATTGCTCTGAATGACCCTGGAGAACCTCAAAGCTAGCAGTTGCAAGTGCTCTGGAACTCATTCTCAATTTTCAACTCTGCAGGTTGGAGCCAGTCTGCCTGGGTGATAAGCCCAGCTCCACCACTCATAGCTGTTTGGCCTTGACTAGTTACCTAACTTTTGTGTGGCTCGGTTTCCTCAACTGTAGAGTGGGGATAATAGTGGTGGGTACTCTGTGGGGTCATGTGAGCCTGAAATAAGTTAATATGAAATGCTTAGAACAGTGCTTGGCATATAGTAAGTGCTGTACGTTTAGCTACTACTGCTGGTATTCTATTATGGGACCTGGGGGAAGGGAATCTTGGCTTTTCTCAGGATGACTTGTACCTCTGGGAAACTCATCAGGAAATGGTAGGAAGAGGACACTAAGTGAGTGCAGAGTAAGGCCAACCTGAGCTAATATAGAGAGTGAGAGAGATGTAGTGTTGGATGACCCTTGGGGGGGGGGTCATGATTTAATACCTAAGTGTGTATTCCTATCTGTCAGATTCCTTCCTGCCTTAGCGTTTGTGCTGAACTTTGCAGGATGTAATATATATGAAATGCCACACAAAGGTAAAGTAGCGGTGATCGAACAGAAAATCTGTCTGGGTTCAAATCCCACATCTACCTGTCACTAAGTGGTGACCATAGACAGGACACTTGACTTCTTTGAGCCTCTCTTTCCTTATTTATAAAATGAGGATTCTACTCTACCCTGCAAGATTGCTTTTGAGATTTAAATACATAGTGTCCAGCAATAAATGTTTGGGGGGCGGGTCACTGTGGCTCAGCAGGCAGAGTTCTTGCCTGCAATGCCAGAGACCCGAGTTCAATTCCTGGTGCCCGCCCATGTAAAAATAAATAAATAGATAAATGTTTGGGGCTTATAAATCATTATCCATCCATAGGTAGTCCATGAAGGGACCCCTGTATTGGATGCTTCTATGAGACATTAACTCCACCCATCAACTGGATGCCAATCCCTCCTGGCGAGACTTTGCTCATATTCTTTGTAATTCCTTTAAAGGCAGAAAATCAAATGTCCTCCCTGGGAAGAAAGATGAGCCAGGCTCACCAGAAGCCCCAGGTGAGAGCCCAGAGCAAACCAGGGCAGACATCAGTGTCTCCAATTTCCTTCCCCTCCCTTGGCTCCAGCTCTGAGGCAGCAGGTGACAGCCTCTAAATGTGGCTCATCTCCGGCACCCTGGCACAGCTGGGGAAGAGTGATGGAGAGACGGAATGGGCACAGCACACATCATGGGCTTGGGTTGGGCTCCACTAATCCATGTCTCCCAATCCTGCCAAAGCAGCACTTATTTAGCAGGTCAAAGTTGTTTTCTCAGCAGTTGACTGAAGCTGCTACAGAGATCCAGAATTGCCATCCTCAGTAATATTGCTTTTATTTGTTGCAGAATCTTTTAAGACTGGTGACATAGTAAGTGGTTGCCTGCCACCAGCAGTCTTAGTTCTAATCTCTCCCTTGCTGGAAGCTTCTAGATAAAGAGTGCCAGGGGGTTGAGCTCTCTGGATCCTCATTTCCCAACCTTTAATATAGGGGAAATTGTCACCTCTAACCAAATTTTGCTCCGGTGTTCAAACTACAATGAGAACTCTTAAGAGTTGCCTCTAACATAATTGTGAGGAATGAATCATTTTAGACAGAAATCATCCCCAGGTCGAAGTGAGCAGACAACCCTCTCCACCCAGGAGCTGCTGAGGTGATACTTGCTGCTCCTTTATACTTAGAGATTTACAAATTCAAGTTTCAAGATAATTGTTCATTAATTCTCAAAACAAGAAAAATGAGCAATCATTCTGAGTGTGCTGCTCCTAGACTGAGGATTAGCACTCTCTCCTCCTTTTCACCATATTAAAATAAAAAGATCTCATTATGAAATAATTTTATTTAAAAATTAACAGTAAAATACATTGCCATTTAGACCAAGCTCCCTTTATAGCTAAAGGTGAACAAAGAAACACCTAAGCAAAATTAAGACTTTTTGTTACTAAGTCTTAGCTGGTAGTAATCATAATTTATTCTAATTTTGGTCTTATCTCTAGACTTGACTAAAATATTTTTGATTTTTTAATCACTACTAATTTATTAATTTATGACTAAGTCCTTGTTTGGTACTTGGATCTCTCCCAGGGCTTGTCTAGAGCAGTAGTCTATCCTGCAGCATGGCCTTGATGAAAAGGTCCTGTGTCCACATAAATTTGGGAAATGCAAATTCTGTCTCTCTCTCAGGGTTTTAGTAAAGCTCATTCTCAAATTCAATGTTCTGAGAAGTCCTGCAGAAAAGAATACTTTTCCTTTATTTAATCAGAGCTGCCCAGGCATACTTAACAACAGAACTTTTGTCTTAATCCCTATTAACATTGTCTAATATGCTTGGGGTAACCCTAGTCCACTTGACCATCAAGATGGATGACAATGTGAAGGTAGACCAGTCAGGGGGTTACAGCATAAGGTCAAAGTCAAGACGACCTCCCTGAATGCTGGAGAGAAAGCTCTTGCTCTGAGACAACAGGAAGCTGGGATTAGAATGAGGCCTGGGGTCGGAGAAGAGCATTAGACCCCTGGAAAAGAGAGTTCCCTTGAGGACTGACACTACTGTCAAAGCATATTTCTCACCAGCCATGGAGCTGGCTGGGTCTTTCTGAAAGCCATCAATGTACTGCTAATAGAAGAAGACATTACCCTCAGGAAGTGCCATGGGATAAGTACCTCATCCTTTTCATTGGCATGCTGGAGGTTCTGGAACTCAAATGACAGCACTTTCTCCCTAGCTTCCCTTGCCACCAGGAGAAGTGGAAAGCATAGATGCCTTGGAGTTAGAAAGGCCTGTGTTCAAATTCCAGTTCTTCAGTTTCAAATCTTTGGGCATGTCCCTTTATCCTTTAGGTCTCAATTTTCTGTCTGCAAGTTGGGGGTGGCCCTAGATCCCTCCTAGGATTGCAGTGAGGACTGGAGGAGGTCATGTTAGTAGGGCCTTAGCATAATGCAGGTGCCCAGCACATGGGACTTGCCGATGTTCAAAGCCCTCCTGGGGGTATGAGTTTGGAAGCTGAAGGAGGGAGTTCGAAGGAGTAGCTTGGTTTATGGTCAATGCAGCAGTGAAGTTTATGATAATTTTCACTAATCTTGCAAGGAATCATAGCATCTGCCTTGGGAATTACTTTAAAGCCGTTCTTCCCTGCCTAGGGCCAAGCCAAGTTCCCAGTACAGGAGCTTATCAATAATGCAATCCGTCTACCCACCATTATTGCACTGCTGCATACTTCTCAGAATTGAGAGGACTATATTTTAGCAAAAACAGTTTCCTCCTTCAAATCTTTATCAATGCTACTTTGGTAAAGATCAGACCTCCACAGATGAGTGAAAAATATGGATAAAAAAATTAACAAATAGTAAGGGGGAACAAAGGTTAAAATAAATTAAGTAGATTGAAATACTAGTGGTCAATGAGAGGGAGGGGGAAGGGGTATATACTGTATGAGTTTTTTCTTTTTTCTTTTTTATTTCTTCTGCTGGAGAGATGGAAATGTTCAAAAAATGATCATGTTGATGAATGTACAACCATTGATGATATTGTGAGCCATTGATTGTACACCATGTATGGAATGTTTGTATGTCAAGAATGTTTGTATGTTTGCTTGTTAAGGTTTTCAATAAAAATATTTTTAAAAATGTATCAGACCTCCCACTGCATATAAAACAGAATATAAAAATAGCTCCCAATGACTAAGGATCATATACCAGGCACTAAATGTGCAAGGATCTCTAACTGTTAACAAAACTCTGCAAGGCCAGCATCCTCATTCTCATTGTGCAGATGAGGACTTTGAGGTTTAATGAGGTTAATTAATTTGCCTGAGATTTTAATCAAACTTTCTAACTCCAAAGCCTTCCATAAATTCATGGATCATTTTTCTTTCTTTGTGGTCTTTTGTGAGTCAATTATACCCTTGAGTGAAAAGTCCATTTTGACATTTAAAGAAGCCACCCATGAAATGGAGGAAAAGGTCTATCTTGAAACCTCAACCTATGTTAATGAAATAATTTTAAACCTTATGAATTCCTCTTTGGCATCAAAGAGAAGCACTCCCTGTTACCACGGTATTTCCCCCAGGCAACCCCTCTGGCTTCTCCCACTGGAGATCTGAATTCTCCAGAGCAGCAAGTGAGGCCATCCCATCCCCAAGAACATCAACCCTCTCCTGCCAACATATGAGCTTCAGGTTGGGTTTCCGGCTCCCCGAGAGAGGCATTAGCACTCCATGTCAGGGGTGCTGGGACTAGGCAGAGAAGCCGGGAGCTAAGTCAGCAGGGCACTTTGGTTATAAGTGTAGGCTTTGGATTTGAGGCCCAGAACTGCAACTTCCCGGTTGTGTGATGCTGGGCAAGCCACTCTGCCTCTGTACACCCCAGTTTCCTCATCTGGAAAATGAGGATAATTGCTACCTGACTCCTATGATGGCTGTGAGGATTAAATGGAATGACAAGTGCAAAATGTGTCTTGCACCGGCAAACACCGCACAAAAATTGGTTATTTAATCGTGTTGCTTGTGTTATATGTCAGGACAGCAATTGTCTATAAGAGTCTACCCTGCCCTTTCCAAGTACATCATCAGCTCAGGGAGGGTCACAGTGCCAGGTGCCAGGTGCTGTGCTGGACACTGGGGGCACACAGTGAGTAATGTGTCCCTCTGAGTAGCTTCCATTCTAGTGTGGGGCACGGACACTAGAAGTAGTCATTTTAATATAATATGACGTGCTAAAAAATGGAAAGTCCCCTGGGAGCACAGAGGACAGACGTTTAATGCATGTAGCACCAGGAAAGCCTTCAGGAGGCAATGCCTGAGTGATCTTCGAGGATGAGTAAAGGTTAGTAGGGTGATTGAAGGTACAGTGAGTATTCCTGGCAAAAGGAACAAAATTAGCAAAGGCACAGAGGTGTAAAACAGCCTCGTTTGCACCAGAACTGCAAGCACTTCGCAAGTTACTAGCATAGGTGGCAAAAGTATCTGCAGAAGGCCACACGTTTACAACCACAAGGCTGTCTCTTGTGTCTTTGCACAGAATAAAAGGGCATTTCTATTTTAAAACAAACCCAAAAAACTCCTAAAATTTTATACCTCTCTCAGATTCAGAAGAGTCTATACACTCTATACTCACTCAGCTATCACCATTATCATTCTAGCTGAGGGTTCTTTTCTAAGGTGAGGTGACCTCTTGCTTTGGTGCAGCCTTTGTCAACAGTGACATTATTAACATTTTGGGCCAGATTATTCTTTGTTGTAGGGGACAGTCCTGTGGATTGTAGGTTGTTTAGCAGCATCCCTGGTGTCCATCCACTAAACGCCATTAGCATCCCCTCCCCCCACACACACAGTTGTGACAACCAAAAATGTCTCCAGACATTGCAAATATCCCCTTGAGGAGGGAGGGGGACAGTCACACCAGCTGAGAACCACTGCTTTCATGCCAACTAGAGCCGTTCTTCTTGCCCTCATCTTCTCCAGGGGTTGAAGGAGCTGTCACCATTCAGTCACCGTGGAGTTCCAGGGTGTCAGATCGTTCCCACCATGTCTCTATCAACCCACCTTCAGCCTTCAGCCTGGGCCAACTGTGTGGGCAGTGATTGGCTTGATCTTGGGCAAACAGAGAAGTGCCTTGTGACAGAGGGGCTGGGGGGTGGAGGGTAAAGATAAAATACAGTTAACATATGTAAAGAAGTGTTCTCAGAACTTGAGTGAGTTTTTCTCAGTCATCCCAAGACTTTGGTAAGGTAAGGTCTTTGTCAGCAGAGAGAGAATGGACCTGGGCCAACATGCTTAAAAAGCAAGCTGAAGGGGCAGCCCAAATCCCAGAGGATGGCATTTCTGATGATTGGCTAGAAAAAAAAAAAAAACCCCACCCAGCTCTAGGCGAAACAAAGAATAGTCACGGTAGAGATTAACCTACAAATTATACAAAGCTTTATATGCAAACCTTGACCATCAGCAATTGAGTCTCGATTATCCACAGGCATGTGCCTAATTACCTTCAGATTCTTATGGGAAACAAGCCACTGGTTTCCTTACCTGAGCCTTTTGTGAATGTGTCATCGTCACTGTTGATACTTGCTCTGGCCTGTAACATGTGTCCCAGACGGACAAAGAAGGAAATAACCTGAAATCTAAAACACACCTTGGTTTCTTTAATGTCAAGGGAAGTGTGAACCAGTGAGTAAACAAGCTCTTAGAACAGGATGGTGCTGTTTTAAGCATACTTTCCAACTGAGGCAGGGGGCGGGCAGGTTGGGGAGTGTGGGGTGCCTGGCAGAGGAGTGGATGGAGATGGGAATGCAAGTTGGTTGCTCCATGTCATCACAGGAGAATGTACCTTTCCATAGCTGAGGACGAGAAATATGGAACTAAGCAGAGAGAGAAAGAAATATTTGACTGTTGACCAATGACCCCCAAATCCCAGGCATACAAGTTTGCATTATCCAACAACATCTAGGAGTTCCCCCTGCAGACACAAAACATGCCTTAGAGGGTAGAAAAAAGATGGGCAACAGGGCACCAAATTGCTCCCTCATCGAAGAATGAAAAGTCTAGTCAAGTACAAGAAAGCAAACCCAAGCCCAGTAACTTAAGAGCACTCAAAAAATCGACACGTAATTTCACTAAGAAATTATGTAAGTGCTGAAGCAAAAGGAAGGGAAGAAGCACTCAAAATCAGAAAATGCTTCCTGGAAGGTTTTTTCAACATGGATTAGAAACTATCAGGGCAGGGCTGAGGAGAATATCCAGCTAAGCATGATGCTAACATCTTCAGTCTCGGGTCCCAGCATCAAGGTCACCTGCCCTGGCCATCGACACCTTCAAGAAACAGCCCTCTCCACCCCACCCCACCCCCCTTTCCTGCAGTGCCAACTACACCTGGTTGCTCTTTCCTTTGAGAAGCTGCATGGACTCCCCCAAACCATGAGAGACCTTCTAAGGCAGTGGTGGTCTGCTGGGAGCCCCCACATGCTAAACAAGAACCCCTGGGCCTAGGTTAGAGTCCAGGGAGGAGCAGTAAAGGAAAAGGGACCACTGTTTGAATGTGAGTCTTGAGGCCAGTGTCCCCAGGAAGGCTGGGCCCACTCCGGGCTTTCCTTAGAGCCAATCTAAGAAACCCCTTGACTTCTCAGGTGAAAGCATTCTAGAATGCTTATACTGGGCTCTACTGCCTGGTAAACTGTTCTCCTCTCCATGACACTAAGTGCCTGGAGCTCAGCCTGGGCCCTCTTTTCTCTCTCTCTCTGGGAGGTCATCAGTTTCTATGGTTTTACAAACCACCCTAGCAAGCCTTATGCTGATAGTGTCCAAAGGTGACTCATCGGGCCGTGATGGGCCTCTGAAGCCACACTCACATCTCTATCTGCAGTCTGGACATCTCCATCTGGCTGTCTCATGAGCAGTTCATGCTTACCTAAAGCAGAGCTTCTGAAGTTCCTCCTCAGACCCATCCCATCTGCCCATCCCTCCACCCATCGGTCAATGGCACCACAGCCACTCAGGTGCTCACATCAGGAAACTGGGTATTGTGGCTGAATCTTCCCCCTCTCCTACCCCTTGCAGCCATTCCATGAACAAGTCCTGTCATTTCTCTGCCGCAGCTTGTTCTCGGTACTCTTCATGCACTAATCACAACTTGATATCAGTTTACTCATTTGTGTCTTTACTTGGTTTCATCAAGCTCCCTTATTAGAATGAAAGCGGGGCAACATGTGATTTCTGCTCACTGATGTATCTCTCGCATTTAACCCAGTATCTGACAGTAAACGTTTAATGAGTACTGTTTGAGTAAATGAAGGAAGGAATTAATGAACACTTCATCCAGGGTAAAGCAGCTGCCCCGTCCTAAGCCAGGCACCTTCTCCTAGGGCCAGCCCTCAGAGCTGGTCAGCACTGAGTTTCCACACTCATATACCAACTCCTCTTACGCTGAGGGATGCCAATCGAAAGGTCACTTTTCCTGCCCAAAACTGAGGCAACAGCTACTAAATCCCACCTCACTCAAAGAGCCTTCCTAGAGGATCAGAATAGGACTGGCATTCCATACAGAATTTCAGTATGAAATCTTTTCAACCCTCTATTGCTGTTTTTTGTTTGTTTGTTTAACTGTCATTCCCCATCTCTGAAATAAATTCCACTTTGACCTAGGTTGGAAAATACTCCTTCCCTAGCCTGGGCTAGCCTGGCTAAATGTTTTAACCTCATCGCCTGTGTGTTCTCTGGGTGCCCTGAGGCAGGGCAGCTGCAGCCTCAGATTCAATGTAGAGAGGTGGAACGAGCCCTGGACTCAGGATACTTGGGTCCATTCCTGGCACAGGCCTTCACACACTGTGTGACCTTAAATGTCGCTCCTCTCTCAGCCTCTGTCTGCAACTCACAAATAAAAGCCATGGACTCCTTGAGCCTAAGCGCTGTCCAGCCTGTGATCTCTGGCCTGCATTCTCATGGCCAGTTAACCCAGGCAGAGGCCCCCCTTCAGGCCAGCAGCTTCTCTGGCAGGGATGCAAATTGACAGCTCAGAGCACATTAGCACAATGCTCAGTGCAGGATGTTTTTGAGGAATGTTAATAGCGATTTCCTTGGAAGGGGAACCTTTGTGAGAAATGCTGGGCTAAAAAGCTAACAGGTTTCCTTTGCTTACAGGACTTATCAGAAACTCTCTGTGCTCCAAAGAGAGAAGATTTAGATTCAGAGGACATAGAATCCTTCACTGCAGTGTTTCTCAATGGGCTAGTGTTCCCTGGGCCAGATTTTCAGATGGGCCACTCTTTGGGAATCCCTGAAGCACTGCCTGGGTTCTAGCAGCTCCTGCTTTCCCCAGTGGGCCTGGATGGGGGAAGGTTTTCAGGGTGCCAGCTGGAGTGGGGACCAACAGTAAAGGGAAGAGACTCTCTGAGCCCCTCAGCATCCCCAAGGCCTTCTTAGGCTCCCCTAAATGAAAGCTGGCAGGGAGAAGGCAGGCACTGCCTAGTCCAGTCTTCCCCCTTGAGAACTGTGAAGGCGCACACAGCCTCCTAGAGGAGCCCCACCCCATGCTCAAAGAATAAATGAATGGCCAGAATTTGCCCATTTAGATTGCATACAACAGCCACAGGGACCAGCTGCCTTGGTTTCAGAGGAACCGCACTACAGCCCGCTGTGGCCGCACAGCCATGCGGCAAAAGGGAAAGGCAAGTTCATCAGGGAGATGGCAAGAGAGGGAGAGAAAACTCAGAGGCCTGAAGTGAAACACAATGCACTTTATTGGCGAGAGAATGGAGGGCAGAAGGGGGCAGCATGTTATATACATCAGAACTAGGGTGACCATCCCACCCAGGGAGAAGACCCCAAGGGCAGCAGAAGGCCACACCTGGGCAATCACAGATGAGCCACAGAGAGAGGAGCCTGAAATTCTCGTAGCTAGGCTTGACCAGGAACCTGGATGGAGAAGCCAGAGAACCCCAGTCTTTTAGCCACAGGGAGTTGCTGATGTCAGGAGGAGAGGGGCGATGGGGAGGGGAGGCGCTGGGGTCGCTGCGATGTGGGGACATGTTGTTTATCTGGGGCAGCGCTGGGAGGACTGGGAGACCTTGACACTGCTGGAACTGCCACCCCGGTTACTGCCGGAGCTGAAGCCTCCACTGCTGACCCCAGAGCGACCACCGGAACCAGAGCCAAAGCCGCTTCCGCTGCCACCACCGAAACCACTGCCGGAGCCAAATCCACTACCACCTCCTCGGCCAAAGCCGCTGCCTGCGCCACCTCCCATGCCGAAGCCACCGCCGTAACCACCTGCCGAGGCGGAGGTAGTGCTGCTGCTGCTGACCACGGCTGCAGGGGAGAGAGGACAGTACAGCGATCAGTGCCCCCAGCTCCCACATCACTGTATTGTAACTAGTGACTCACCGAACCCAGGATAAGCAGGAGGTGACCAAGGCAGCATTGCACAGGATGAACATTGTGAGCTATTCTAATGGTGTGAATTATTCACTTCCATTGTATTAGGTCATTATGAATTAGCCAATGGCTCCTTCCACAGATAGTCAAATCCTGATGACCTCCTTGGAGATTAAGAAGCCTGAATTTCTCCTTCCATTACAGGCTCCCTATTGGATATTCCCTACCTGCTGCCACCACCACTACCAACCCCCACCCCTACCCTGAAAAATCCTCCAGCTTTCATAGAAATAATTAGTTGCTACCACCCTGGATTAGCACAGATATTTGAGAATCAGCTCTTATTGTCACAGCTACTTTGGCTACTTACAGATGCTCACAGCACTCTGGCACTCTCCAGACATCCTATTAGAGAAAGCAAGAAAAAAGATGGCTCTGTCACAAAGCAAATCTCAAACAAGTTCATGGATCAAGATGATGAACTGCAGCCAGAACTGAGTCTAGAAGCCCCACAGGTGAGTAACCTCTCTCCACCCTTCTTCGGGTGGATCATACTGTTCACATACGTACTTTGGCTACCTACGCAGGGAGAGGGCTAGTAAAGGCAAGTAATTCTTTGCAAGGCCTATGGAATGTAGAGACCCAACTCTGTACAAGAAACCTCCATTCCCATTTACTTGGTCACCTAGCTGGCCTTGGCATTTAACCTTCGGTCAGGGGATGCCGGAAGGTGGGGTTGGAGGCCCACCTGCACTCCTCGCCCTCCAGGAGCTTGCGGTAGGTGGCGATCTCCACGTCCAGGGCCAGCTTCACGTTCATCAGGTCCTGGTAGTCCCGCAGCAGCTTGGCCAG
>PVIY010046305.1:0-18546 GCA_004026745.1 Myrmecophaga tridactyla | reverse complement strand
CCGTTTTGTCCCCTTTCCTCTTTTTCGGTTAGCCCAATAAGCGACTTCTGACTTGCCCGGTTTCGCGTGAGCTGGGGGCCTATTTTTCGTAATCAGAATTTGTTTATTAATGCCGCAATTGGCGCTTGGTTGGACTCAGTCCCTGCTACTCTTTCCTTTCTCTCCGCGAAGCCGCCTATGGGGGAGGGGCGCCGGCTGCCGGGGCTTTGGGGAACTCACAGATCCGAAGATTTTCCGTCGGTCTAAGCTGCTCCCGTTCTGGGCACGCTGTGTGTCCGGTCACTGACGTGGCTCCAGGAGCTGTTCTGTACTGTTTCTGGTTATCTAGTAGTTGTTCTGGAGGACGAACTAAAACGCGCACCTTGCTAAGCCGCCATCTTGGCCCCGCCCTTTGCCACTCTTTATGTTAGGTTGTTGATGTAGGCCATCTATTTATCCAATCAACAAATCCATATTTTTCCACTTATGTTTTCATTTTGCTTATGATAATGATATTCTTCCACATGGAAATTTAAATTATTTATATAGCTATACCATAATTTTTTTCTACCAAGCCTTCTGGGTTTTTTGTTGCCTACAAAGATTTTTCTCTCTGTAGATCATGAACAAATTGTCCCTGATTTTTTTTATTATTATTTTTATAGTTTCATTCTTTTTTAAAAAATGTACATTAAAATAATTGAGCTATTTATCATTCTTTTGGTGAGGGGAACAAATAGGAATTTAGCTTTATTTCCTCCCCAAAATGTCTTAACATTTACTCAAATGATACATAGAGTCATCTACTCATTCTGGTAGATTAAAATGCGACTTTTATGACCTGCCACATTTCATTTATTTTGGATCATTTTCTCTTTCTAGATTTTCCATTCTATTCCATTGTTCTTGCTGTAGATTGCTATACTAGTACTAAATTGTTTTACAAATAGTGGCTTAAAATACATTTCAATATATGATAGGGTTGCCATGCAAAAATATTATTTTTAAAAATTGTTCCTAGTATCTTCTTGATTAATTTCACATGCTTTTAAAAAGCAAACTCTTAAGTTAAAATAAAATCTTATCAGCATTTTCATTCTGCTCACATTAAATTAAGACAAATTAAGGGAGAACTTACATCTTTGCAATATTATGTGACTAGACATGCATTTATTTAAGTAAAACCTTTAGACACATTTTAATAGGCCTGTCATATTTATTGCTAAATTTCTACCTAGGCATTTAATCTCTTTTGTTGCTATTGTAAATTATATGGATTATTTATTCCTTTTATTTCTGATTTGGAGGATTTTCTGTATTAAAGAGATACAGATTTTTATGTTAACTTTCAAGAGTGAAGAAATTTGTTGACAGTAATTTTTTTTCAGTTGATTTCTTGGGGGGATTTCCAGGTACAAAGCCATACCTGCGTATACAGACAATTTTTGCCTATTTGCTTATTCTTTTCTAATCTTGATACTTTCATTTCTTTGTATTTAATTGTTTCCCCATTGATTAGTGCTTCCAGGTCAATGCTAGGTAATAGTGGAAAGAGTGGACTTCATCGTTCATGGATTGAAAATAGGAATTCACCCAGTGCTCATCCTTAAGCAAGATGAATTTTGACATAAGAGACATGTTTCCTCCTTAGTGCCCTCGACTCATTTAAAAAATTCAATACAAAGCCAAATAATAACAATAATAAAGCATGAAGCAAAAGGCATTTTCTGTGAAGCACCAATTTTGGTTAAAAATCTTAACATTAAGAAACAAAATCTTGGACGGCTGCCGTGGCTCAGCAGGCAGAGCTCTGACCTGCCGTGCTGGAGGTCTGGAGTTCGATCCCTGGTGCCTCCTGCCCATATGCAAATTAAAAAAAAAAAAAGAAACAAAATCTTAACATTATTTGTGAAACTGTAATTTCCTTCTAGATTCTATTTTATGTGAGAAACAAAAGAATTCTGTAGTTAATGTGATTGATGGTTAAGTTCTGGTGTTAACTTGTCCAAGTGATGAACTAGAAGGCTGGGGTATTAAATCATCAGTCAATTGATTACATCCGTGGCTGATTAAATCAACTAAGACATGTCTCCCACCAATGAGCGAATCTGAATAATTGAAGACTTTTAAGGAAGAAAAGAGACTTTTTCATGGCCTCTTCAGCCTGTGAGCCTCTGCTATACAGTTCATCCAGACTCTTCATTGGAGCTGCGAGCTTCACAGCCTTCCTTGTGAATTTTGGATTCTTCCATTCCCACGGTTGTGTGAGATACTTTTATAAATCTCATATTTACAGATATCTCCTGTTGGTTCTATTTCTCTAGAGAACCCTGACTAACACAGGTTGGTACCGGGAGTGGTACTTGAGAAACAGAATCTTAAAAATGGGTTTTTACAATTAGTTTTCTACTCTGATTAAACTCAGAGGCACTAAAGACTCTGTTTCCAAAAATCAAGATGGCACTAACGGTCCATGGGATGAGTTGGCAAGAGAGACATGCAAAAGATCACATTAGATTCTGCTAATTGTACACTTATACAAGGCAAGGTTCTGGGTGAGAGTGTTTTTAATATCTTTAAACAGTTTTGTGGAATTAAGAGGTATAATGATATTGGCTCATTGTTGTTAGACATTCTGGATACAGTGATGATGGAAAGGGATGAGCTGAAGCTTTGCAACTTAAGTGCCATATGAACGATGTCTGCCCTGAAAGAAAACCTTATTTCCTGTGGTTGCAGACTCGAGATCTCTGAAAAACAGACACAGAGCCTCATTGTGCAAGTAGCAGATTTACAACATAAACTAAAATCTCAACCTTGCATGGTGTCTGCTGTTAAAGTAAGGGCTTTGATTGGAAAAGGATAGGATCCTGAAATGTGGGGATGGGGATGTATGGCTTGATAATGATGGCAATGGAGAGACAGGACCCCTGGTATCTACTGAGTTTTTGCTAGATAGACCTGTAATAAACTGTCCTAAGGAAAGAGCTTCCTGAACTCCAGTCTGCCCAGAGGAGTCTACCATCCAACCTCCACTTAACGAGACCAACCCTCCAGAGCCTGCTAACCCTGGAACCACCTGCCATGGGGAAACAGCCCTCGCTCCTCTTTCTGGAGCAACTAATCCTGTTAATGAAACTGCAGATGAAACTGCAACAGAATGCCCTGAGATAATTGGCTTGAAAGACACTTCTATTTCTTTTCATGACCCACCCCCACATATCCCTCTTTTCTTTAAGACCTATAATTAGACTAAGTCCCAACAGGCCCTAAAAGGTGAGGTACAAAGTGTGACCCATGAAGAGGTATGATATACTCTAAAAGAACTGCATGATTTTTCCAATCTATATAGACAAAAATCAGGGGAATATGTGTGAGAATGGACATTAAGGGTGTGGGATAATGGAAAGAATATAAAGTTGGATCAAGCTGAATTTATTGACATGGGCCCACTAAGCAGAGATTCAGCATTCAATGTTATAGCTTGAAGGGTTAGAAAAGGCAGTAACAGTTTGTCTGCATGGTTGGCTGAAAGATAGATCAAAAGGTGACTAACATTACCAGAACTGCCCTGATATAACGTAGATGAGGGAATCCAATGGCTTAGAGAGATTGGAATGTTTGAGTGGATTTATTATAGAAAGTCCAGAGACACATCCTTCACCAGAACCTTGTGAAATAAATTCATGAGACTAGTTCCATCATCCCTAAAGAGCTCTGTAGTTGCCCTTCTCTGTAGGTCAGACATTATGTGGGAACAGCTGTCACTGAGCTGGAATCCCTAAACACAATGGGGATGAGCAAATCCTGAGTTGGCAGAAGCCTATGTGGTGATAGTTAATCACCATAGAAGAGGTAGGCATAGCCACGGTAATGGACAGCAGACTCAAAGCATCAGTCAAAATAATCTGACTCGCAAAGACTTGCGACATTGGCTAGTTGATAGAAGTAAAATAGATGGGCAGTCTACTAAATTCTTGCTTGAGTTGTATAAGCAGAAGAATTCTAGGTAAGTGAACAGAAGTCTAACATGAATTACAAAAGCAGAGAGTCATGGCTACTTAATCAATTCCCAGACTTGAGACAGTTTACAGACTCAGAGCTCCTCAAGTGAGTGGAGGGCCAGATACTCTTGGGGAAGGACACTTTTACGCAGTTTTTAATTACCCTGTTAACCTTCCTCCCAGCCCTCCTTAAGGAAACCTACAGTCTTTTACCAGGGTGACTGTGCACTGAGGAAAAGGAAATGATCAGATATTTGGGGGATTATTGGATAATGGCTCAGAAAAGACACTAATTCCAAGAGACCCAAGACACACTCTGGTCCACTGGCCAGAATAGGGGCTTATGGAGGATAGGTGATTGATGGAATTTTAGCTCAGGCCCATCTCACAGTGGGTCCACTGGGTCCCTGGACCCATTCTATGGTCATTTCCTCAGTTCCAGAATGCATAATTGGAATTGATATACTCAGCAACTGGCAAAATTCCACACCCATGGAGTGAGGGATATTACAGTAGGAAAGGCCAAGTAGAAGCCACTAGAACTGCCCCTACCTAAAAAAATAGTGAATCAGAAGCAATCCTGTATTCCTAGAGGGATTGCAGAGATTAGTGCCACTCTTAAGGACTTGAAGAATGCAGGAATGGTGATTCCCACCACATCCCCATTCAACTTTTATTTGGCCTGTGCAAAAAACAGGTGGATCTTGGACAATGACAATGGATTATCATAAACTTAACCAGGTGGTGACTCCAATTGCAGTTCTTGTTCCAGATGTAGTGTCATTGTTTGAACAAATCAACACATTGCCTGGTACCTGGTGTGCAGCTATTGATCTGGCAAATGCTTTTTTCTCAATAGCTGTCAGTAAGAACCATGAGAAACAATTTGCATTCAGCTGGCAAGGCCAGCAGTATACCTTCACTGTTCTGCCTCAGGGATATATCAGCTCTCCAGCCCTATGTCACAATCTTGCCCACAGGGACCTTGATAGACTCTCCTTCTTATAAGATATCACATGGGTCCATTATATTGATAATATTGTGCTGATTGGACCTGGTGAGCACTACTCTAGATTTATAGGTAAGGCATTGCATGTGAGAGGATGGGAGATAAAACCAACAAAAATACAGGGGCCTTCCAACTCAGTGAAATTTCGAGGTGTCCAGTGGTGTGGGACATGTTGAGATATCCCTTCTAAGGCAAAGGATAAACTGTTGCATCTGGCCCTTCCTATGACCAAAAAGAAACACAATGCCTAGTTGGCCTCTTTGGATTTTGGAGACAACATATTTCTTATTTAGGTGTGCTACTCCAGGCCATTTACCGAGTAACCAGAAGAGCTGCTAGTTTTGAAGTGGGGACCACAAGAGGTGGCTCTGTGACAGGTCCAGGCTGATGTGCAATCTGCTCTGCCAATTGGGCCATATGTTTCAGCAGATCCAATAGTATTGTAAGACTGAGTGGCAAATAGGAATGCTGTCTGGAGCCTTTGGCAGGCCTCTATGGGAGAATCACAACACAGACCCTTAGAATTTTTGTCAAAGCTTTACCATCCACTGCAGATAACTACTCTTCTCTTGAGAAACAGTTTTTAACCTGCTACTTGGCCTTAGTGGAGACTGAATACTTGACTATGTGCCACCAAGTTACCATGAGACCTGAGCTGCCTATCATGTGCTGGGTGTTGTCTGACTCACCAAGCCATAAAGTTGGGTATGCACAGCAGCACTCCATCATAAAACGGAAATGGTATATACAAGTTAGGACCAGAGCAGGTCCTGAAGGCACAAGTAAGTTACATTAGGAAGTGGCCCAAATGCCTATGGAACCCACTCCTGCCACATTACCTTCTCTTTCCCAGACCAGAACTATGGCCTCTTAGGGAGTTCCTTACAGTCAGTTGACTAAGGAAGAGAAAACTTGGGTTTGGTTTACAGATGGTTCTGCATGATATGCTGATACCACCCAGAAGTAAACAACTGCAGCACTACAACACAGGATATCCTTAAAGGACAGTGGTGAAGGGAAATCCTCCCCTGGGCAGAACTTTAAGCAGTGCACCTGGTTGTTCATTTTGCTTGGAAGGAGAACTGGCCAGAGGTGCATTTGAATACTGACTCATGGGTTCTTGCTAATGGTTTGGCTGGATGATCAGAGACTTGGAAGGAGTATGGTTAGAAAACTGGTGACAAGTGGTCTGGGGAGAAGGTATGTGGATAGACCTTTCTGAGTGGGCAAAGAACATAAAAATATTTTTGTCTCATGTGAATGCTCACTAGAAGGTGACTTCAGCAGAGAAAGGTTTTAATTATCTTAAGTGGATAAGATGACCCATCCTGTAGATACAAGTCATTCTCTTCCCTCAGCCACTTCTGCCATTGCCCAACGGGCTCACGAACAAAGTGGGCATGGTGATAGGGATGGAGGGTATGCATGGGCTCAGCAACATGGACTTCCACTCACAAAGGCTAACCTGGCTATGGCCACTGCGGAGTATCCAATCTGCCAGCAGCAGAGACCCACACTCAATCCCTGATATGGCACCATTCCCTGAGGTGAGCAGCTTGCTACCTGGTGGCAGTTTGATTACATTAGACCACTTCAATCATGGAAGGGGCAGCAATTTGTTCTAACCGGAATAGACACATATTCTGGATATGGGCTTGCCTTCCTTGCACACAATGCTTCTGCAAAGACTACCATCTGTGGACTTACAGAATGCCATTATGGTATTCCACACAGCATTGCTTCTGATCAAGGAACCCACTTCACAGCAAATGACACGCAGGAATGGACATGCTCATGGAATTCTCTGGTCTTACCATGTTCCCCATCATCCAGAGGCATCTGAGTTGATAGAACAGTGGAATGGCCTTTTGAAGATCCAACTACAGCGACAACTAGGTGGCAATACCCTGCAGGACTGGGGCAGTGTTCTCTAGGAGGCTGAGTATGCTCTGAATCAGCATCACACTGTTTCTCCCATAGCCAGAATTCATGGGTCCAGGAATCAAGGGGTGAAAATGGGGGTGGCACCACTCACTATCACCCCTAGTGATCCCCTTGGAAAAATTTTTGCTTCCTGTCCCTGAGACCTTAAGCTCTGCTGGTCTATAGATCTTAGTTCCAAAAGTAGGAGTCTTCCTACCAGGAAACACGACAATGATTCTCATGGCATTGAATCAGCAGGCACAAAAGGGGATTACTGTTCTGGCGGGGGTAATGGATTATGATTGTCAAAGGGAAATGACTGCAACTACTCAATGGAGGTAAAGAAGAGTTTTCCTGAAATACAGGAGGTACCCTAGGGTACCTCTTAATAGTACCATACTCTGTGATTAAAGTCAATGGAAACCTGAACAACACAATACAGGTAGGACTACTAATTCCCCAGAAACTTCAAGAATGAAGGTATGGGTCACCCACCTGGCAAAGAACCACAGCCAGCTGAAATGCTTGCTGAGGGTAAAGGGAACATTGAATAGATAGTATAAGAAGGTAGTGATAAATATAAACTATGACTATGTGACCATTTACAGAAATGAGGAAGGTGATTTTATGAATATTTCTTCCCTGTCTTGTTATGAGTATGTTTGGATTTGTACATAAGCAAATATCTCATTTCCCTCTTATCATATGACATAAGTCGAATTGTTCATGTTATAATATTTAAGTTATAGTATATGACGTTTAAGAGTGAATGTTACCTAAGGACTTGCATCCTATTCGGGTGAGACGTAGCATGTTTCTGGTTGTATGCAGGAGGACAGTTGAATATTATTTGGAGAAACATATGTTTGTTATTGTGTTCTATTTGGAAATTAAGCATGTTTCAAGATGATGTGTATAGCTGCCAGGTTGACAAGGGGTGGGCTGTGATGGTTAGGTTCTGGTGTCAACTTGGCCAAGTGATGATGTCCCGTTGTCTGGTCAGGCAAGCACTGGTCTGACTGTTACTGCAAGGTTGTTTCATGGCTGGTTGGTAAACTGGAAGGCTGGGGTATTACATCATTAGTCAGTTGATTGTATCTGTGACTGATACAATCCATGATCAACTAAGAGGTGTCTCCCACCAACGAAAGAATCTGATCAGTTGAAGATTTTTAAAGAAGAAGAGAGGCTTTTTCACTGCTTCTTCAGCCAGCAAGCCACTCCTGTGGAGTTTGTCCAGATCCTTCATTGGAGCTACCAGCTTCACAGCCTGCCCTGTGGATTTTGGACTTTTCCATTCCCACAGCTGCATGAGACACCTTTATAAATCTCATATTTACAAATATCTCCTGTTGGTTTTGTTTCTCTAGAGAAGGCTGACTAATACAATGTGCATTCTCCCTCACTTTACACATGATTTTTTTGAATAATTTATTTAGTAAACATCTTAATTTTGATCCTTTTTCTTGAAATGATTCATAAATATTCTGTAGTGGATGCCACCCTCGAAGAGAAGAGCCAACAAGCCTAGATGCAAATGAAAAAGCAATGCTCTAATTTATGATTCTGATGTGAGGCAAGAGAAAAGCTTGTGTAATGGAGTCAATGAAAAAATTTTCTTTATTACTGCAATTTATTGCAAAAGCTGTGCTAAAGTGGAAGTAACTTAGGCACTCTTCACATAAATGGATGTGAGCAATTGTTAACAAAGTGCTATTTATACACACACACATACAAAACATACATAATATGATCATTTTAAGAACACATTTTTCCTATTTTCTTAAAAGGATTCAAAAGTCAAGAATGGATGCTAAATTTTACAAAATGCTTCTTAGCCATCTACAAAAGAGTAACCATGCATTATTTTTCTCTTTTGACCTCTTAATCAGGTAATTATGTTAATAGCTATTAGTTATGAACCATTTTAATCTCTTCAAAGGAAGCCACTTGGTCATAGTTTATTATTTTTAAAAAATGTATGCTGGATTATATTTGTTAATAGTGCACTTACGATTTTTGTGTAGCTGTTCCTCAGTGAAATGGGTCTACGCATTTTGGTTTTTTTTTTTTTGCATGGGCAGGCTCTGGGAATCGAATCTGGGTCTCTGGCATGGCGTACGAGAATCCTGCCACTGAGCCACCGTTGTACCGCCTGGGTCTATATGTTTTTTATGTTATTTTGGAGAGGTTTTGGGTGCATTTCATCCAGTTTTGGTACCAGCGATACATTGCTTCTTAAAAAAAGAAAAATGGGCACTTTTCTTTTTTTTTTCTTGGTGTATGTAGAGTTTAGATGGTAATTATCTGTTTATTGAAAGCTTAATAGAATCTGTCTGTGCAAATAACCACATCTGTTGCTTTTTTGCAAGGATAAACTTTTGGTGACTTTCTCAGTTTCTTCCATAGTTACTGGAAGAAACCAGTAACCAATCTTTTGTGGTTAATTTTAGCAACTTCCATTTTCTTTAAAAAAATTATCTCTTCTATTCAGGTTTCTATATTTACTTGTATAAAATTAGCTAACATATTTTCTCATAACTTTCTGTTTCCTCTCTGATTATGTGCTCATTCTCTTTTTTAAAAATTGTGTACTTCTTTCTCTTTCACCTCTTAAGAATGTTAGTAGTGATTATCTATATAAACCTATAGATATAGAATTGTTTATATATATTCTGTGTATGATAATGCTGTTATTTAAAAAACAACTTAGATACACTCAGTACTTTTACTATTTTTCTATTCTAATTAATAAATTCATATTTATCTAAATATATATGTGGTATGCTCTGTCCAGTTTGTCACAAGCCCTACTGTTTCTTATATTCTATGTCCAGACAATTTACATATTATTTCCCTGTTGGGCCAATCTAGGCACATGAATCTTTTTTTTTGCGCAGGCACCGGGAATTGAACCCAGGTCTCCAGAATGGTAGGCGAAAACTCTGCCAGCGTCCCTGGGCATATGAATTTTGACCTCTGACCACTGCTTTAGCCAAATTCCATATGTAGATTTTGATATTTTTGATACTTTTTGCAATATCTTTTTCTTTCTTATTTGCCTTAAGAATTTTTAGAAGGTTTATAGCACAATAACATAAGGACACTGAATGAAGCTGAATGTATGATATAGGGAGAAGGGCTGGGGGCTCACATGTCTATACAATTAGGCTGGATTGTATGATGTATGAATAAAACTGTTTAAAAATGATCAGAGAGGGCGGCTGCCGTGGCTCAGCAGGCAGAGCTCCGACCTGCCATGCTGGAGGTCTGGAGTTCGATCCCTGGTGCCTCCTGCCCATATGCAAATTAAAAAAAAAAATGATCAGAGAGAAATAAGTGTTAGAATGTGGAGAGAGAGATGTACCTATTCACTGTCAGTAGGGAAATAAGAGGTACAGCCCCTCAGAGGGCAGAGTGGTGGTTCCACAGGAGGCTAGGGTGAGGCTGCCATATGATCCTGAAACCCAGAGTCAGGGTACACCTGAAGGAACTGAGTGTGGGGACACGAATGGACATTTGCACACTGGTGTTTATGGTGGCAGTGTTCGTGATCCACAATGAATGGAGGTGGCCTAAGGATAAAACGACTGAGGAATGGAAGCAGGAACTAAGGTGCATACATACAACAGACTACTAAGCAGCCACGAGAAGGAATGAAATTGTGAGGCACGCAACTAGATGAATGAAACTTAAGAGCTGTATGTTAAATGAAATGTCAGGAAAAAAAAGACAAATATTATCATGCCTCATCATATGGACTAACTATAATATAAAAATTCAGCGAACTAAAGTCGAGAGCATGGGTTGTCAGGTTGGGGCTTATTGTAAAGGGTCCTAGATTGTAAGATCTTACAGCAGTCACATCTATTCAGGAGGTATGATTGTTAATTCTAAATTCTGAGATACTGAGCAGTTTGTATATAACATGGTCTTTCCCCAGAAACTTTGGGTATTTATGTGACACCTGAGACTCAGAGTTAGAGCTCTAAAGCTATGAAAGTCAGCCCTACACCATACAGGAACTGTTTTAAAAGTTGTGAAGAACTCATCAGATATCGAGGAGAGTCATGAATGAAGCTGATCTGAATTGAACTAAAGTATATCAGAAGACTGGGTAAAGGATGATATCATACATGTTTTAAAACTACAACTTCTGTGTGAGACTAAAAGGAGAGATGTTTATTTGGTGCAAAATTTATATTTTGGGTAGTGCCTTTCCTAATTTAACTTGTATGGTCAGTTTAGTTAGCACCATAAGTACATGGAATCTTGAATGGGGTACAAGATTTTATTGGTTTGTCCAGGTTAGTGTGATGCCCCGATAAATCCCAGAGAGATTTGGACAGTGAATAAAGAAGTATTTGAAAAATTCCCTTAGGGGAACGGGGAGAATGGGGGCAATATTCAACTTGCCCATTTGGAGAATTTCTGATATACTAGCAAGCAGTGGGGACAACCAAATCATTAGGCCAAGCCCTTGATCTTGGGGTTCACCCCTATGAAACTGCAAAAGATAGGCTAGGCCTATTTAAACTTAGGCCTGAGTCACCCCCAGACAACCTCTTTTGTTGCTCAGATGTGGCCTCTCTCTCTCAGCTGACATGGCAAGTAACTCACTGCCCTCCACCTCTACATTGGACATGACCCCCAGGTGTGTAAACTTACCTGGGAACGTGGGACAGAAATCCCAGGATGAGACGAGACTCGGCATCAAGAGATTGAGAAAATCTTCTTGACCAAAAAGGGTAAGAGAAAAATGAAGCAAAATAAAGTGTCAGTGGCTGAGAGATTTCAAACAGAGTTGAGAGGTTATCCTGGAATCTATTCTTATGCATTATATAGATATTCCCTTTTTAGTTCATGGTATATTGAAGAGGCTAGAGGGAAGTACTTGAAAATGTAGAGCTGTGCTCCAGTAGCCATGTTCTTGAAGACGATTGTATAATGATATAGCTCTTACAATGTGACTGTGTGATTGTGAAAACCTTGTTTCTGATGCTCCTTTTAACTAGGGTATGGACAGATGAGTAAAAAAATATGGATAAAAAATGAACAAACAATAGGGGGAACAAAGGTTAAAATACATTGGGTAAATGGAAATACTAGTGGTCAGTGAGAGGGAGGAGTAAGGGGTATGATATGTATGAGTTTTTTTCTCTTTTCGTTTTTACTTCTTTTTGAAGTGATGCAAATGTTCAAAAAAATGATCATGGTTATTTACACACAACTATGTGATGATATTGTGAGCCATTGATTGTACACCATGTATGGAATGTTTGTATGTTAAGAATGTTTGTGCGTTTGCATGCTGTTTTATTAATAAAAATGTTTAAAATAAAAGAATTTTTAGAAGGTAAGTTCTTATATTTCCCATTGATTGGTGGTAGCAGACAGAAGCCAGACTACAAGAAAATTAAGAAATGAGAAACTGGGGAAGTGTATGTAGGAAAAAAATAATAAAAAAGAGAGAATATTAGTTATATGCAAAGCTAGGATTGAACGAGAGTTGGTTTTTTATTTGCTTTGATTTTTCCTCCTAAGCTAGGAGAAAGGCGAGTGTGTTTGTAGCTGAAGGAGTGAGCTGGTGGGTTGTCATCAGAGAAAACACTCCTCAGAAAAGCCCCAGAGGACTTGAGAGGGTGAGAGCAGACCCAAGCCACATATCCAGGAAGCAAGAAGGTCCTGTCTGGGAAAACAATGAGTATTACAGGTGCATATGGACAGAGATCATCTTGGAGGTGGGGATCAAAAGGACTTGAAGCATTTTGCAACTGTCCACATCAACTTTTTTAGTAAAACAGAGGCTCAGTGATGTGTGGGGCTTGATAAAGGTGAGGGAGAAAAAGTGGCCCAAGGAGCAGAGGATGGATTCAGCATCAGAACAGAAATGGAAGGATACAGAACAACAGTCTGTTTCCTTGTACGAAAGATGTTTCTCCAGAAGAAAATCAATTTTAAAGTATTTAATTGTTGGTGGAATTATTGGTTAAACATCTGTCTGCCCCTGCACAATTTTAAACTCAAGGTATAGGGATTGTGTCTGTGGAGATGAGAAATGCTTTGCTGGTGGAGCCAGTTAATTGTGCTGTTATCCCAGCTCTGCCATCCCCGGGCTGCATGACCTTGGTCAAATTACTCAACCTCTTTGGCCCTCGACTGTATCTACCTTATAGGTTTGTGGCAGAGACTAAAGGCATTTCAAGCGTACGTTGAATGGTGATTGGCAATAGTAAGAACCCAATGAACGTGAGCCATGGTGACCCTCTACCCCGCGCACTTAGCAAAACGCCTGGAATTTAGTCTACCTTGAATGCCCAAGTTAGTGGATAAACGAAGATGGTTACTCTGGGGCTCAGCCTCTACAGTCAATTGTTGCCAACTCAGCATATTTCTTCTCTATTTTACATTCTTCCCTGAATGTCAGGGAAAGAACTGTATTTCTCAGAATCCCTTTCCAGTCTTCTTTTGTGTTAGGTTCTGCCAAGAAAAAGCATTTACTTAGGTTTTGAAAGGCAAAAATGAAAGAAAAATCATTTCTTCAGGGGCAACTTAGGGAGGTGCGTGGACTTTAGCAGAAGATAGATGAAAGTGTTCTTGCAACCATTTCCAGGCATTCTACTAAGAATCACACACTTTGGTGCCACATGAAGCTTAATCCATCAGTGGCAGCTCTCCTAGGACTTCTGATTTCTGCACTTATGGATTTCTTCAAAGCAACAGCTAAGCATCCCTGCCTTCATCCTGCTAGCTCTTCCAACATTTGTGTAAGTTCCATTAATCCATTAAATCCATTCCTGCTTGAAATACCAGAGCGTTTTCTATGGGGCACTAAATCCAATTTAAGCACTAACTGGATTATTAGAACAATAGACTCTCCAAACTGTCCCTTTGACTCTTTGGGTAGCAGGGTACGGTTGGGGGCTGGTGTTCTAAGGCATCACATTTTCACGAATCACTTGGAAAATTCATACAGGTCCAAATCCTCTGTAGGTTGTTGTTATCACCACTGCTAAACTAGAGTCAGGTACATGCTAAATTATGGTCTAGAGGAGGGGCTAAGTTATGAACAAGACCCATAAAAAAACTGGTGTAATATGTGTTTCATGTTGGCATCATGGTTCAGTTGCTTCCTCATCTACAAAGACAGCTGTTAGGCTCACATCCCCTGCAGCCAAGGGCTGTGTACTTATAGCAGATGGACTAGACCTATTGCTATGGGAAAACACCTGAAGAGAATTAGGTGGCTTGATCCAATTCCACCGTCAATTTTGAAGCAAAAGAAAAGAAAACCCCAAAATACAGTATTTGTGGGAAGTTTGAGAATTGAAGGGAAACCAAAACAGATATGTGGCCCCACTGAGAAAACAAAAGGGATCCTGAAGAATCTACCATCAGAATGGAAGTAAACCAAAGGGCTTAAAAAATAAGAATTCCCTGTGATTCCCTAACAGGATTTGGTTGACTATTTTTCTAATCTTGTGGGGTAAATTAAGATCTTCAACACCTAGTCTCAGAACTGGTTTTTCCCAAAGAGGTGGAGAATTTCAATTAAGGGTCCATAACCGGTGAACTCCAAGGACACATGGGCCACCATGGACCCTCTAGGGGAACAGGATGACAAGGCTGGACTTGCTGCCCTTCCTTGTGTCATTCTAGTGAGCTGGATCTGGGGCAAGAATTATTATTTCCTAGCTTACTGACAAGGGAATTTTATTTCACAAAGTCACACAATAAGTATTGATAAAGCTAGGCTTCCAATCCAGGTCTTACTCCAAGATCACATTATTTGAGCACTTATCAATTAAATGTGTCCAATGATTGAAGATATCTACTTAATTACTACACTTCCACTGCCAAATGTCTCTACCTACCATAACTAACAGCTCTATACAGATTATATTCATATATAGGTATCTCTTCCACATTGTAACTTTTCCCATCACGGTTCAATATATCACAGGTCAACATAAGAAATTAAATGGGAATTTATGAGGAGTTTTGTAGAAGATGCAGATGGCACCCTGTGGAGACCCAGGACCCAGGCTCCCCTCCATATGGAGAGTATAAGTTACTGCCTGTGGTCACTTACATGACCTGGACAGAAGTTAAAGGTCAACCGACCTCCTCAAGGAGGAAATAATGTACAGATGGTATCACAAACCACTTAACTTTTTTTTTTCTTCAATTTTTACTTACTGTTTTTTAATATTGTAGGGAATTTCACTTCGAGGTTGCTGACAATGAGTTGTGTAAGGAATGCAGCTCAGAGCCCCATTTCCTAAATTAGATAACTTCAAGCCTCTATGACTCCTTAAAGGTCGGGATCTCTAGGTCTAGAGAATCCCTATGGTAAAGGTTGGGATGGAGGGAAAATTGGTATTTGGTGGTTTTTGACTGATAGAGAAACACAGATTCGTGATGTTAATATTTGTTATGTCCTGACCAAGGATGACCCAGGGAGATTGACAAACCACTTATCTTGTAAAGAATTAAACTCCTCTCCCCTGGTATGTTGATAATAAATCTCCAACCCACTGTGTCATGAGGCCCTGCTGAACCATGTTCTCATACCCTATGAAATGTCCTTCTTTTCAACCCTTAAAAGTTGTCCCTTACATCTCCTCTCTCCACTTTGCAGAATGCTGACTTCCTGAACAGCTGCCACTGGGACAAAATCTTCTCCTGTTCATAAGTCCTGATAAAGCTCATGTTTAACTCTGTGCCAGATGTTTTCTTTGGTCTTGGGGCTGTGGTAACCTGAGCCCTTCAAGAGATGGGTTGGAACAGATACGAAGGCCAGCAGACAATGCAAAGAGCCGATGGCCGAGTACTTTACTCCCATTTTACAATAAAGCACTGTAAACACCCCATAAAAGAAAAAAAAAATTCAAACTTCTTTTCTGGTACAAAGGGAGGGCCAAAAATATTTTACATGGATTTTCCATAGCATGTGTGTGTGTGTGTGTGGGGGGGGGGTGACCCTATTCCCCACGATGAGGAAGGGATAACTGCCAATCATTTACTCTATACCATGAACCTAATTAAAAGCAAGGGAGTACTGTCTTTCCCAGGAAGTCTGAGTCCAATCAAATAATAATATTTTTATTTGTGAGCATCAGTTGAGAAATGAAGTTGCTTCTTAAGATATTTAAAATACATTTCTTAGATGTTTTATTATTAGAGTGAAATTAAGTCATATTACATAGTCACTTGAATGATTCATTCCAGCTTCAATGAGATCAAAAATAGAAATTAAACCTCTACTGGAGGAAGGAGAGTGTAGTGTTTA
The DNA here is from genome assembly GCA_004026745.1 of Myrmecophaga tridactyla. NCBI lineage: Eukaryota > Metazoa > Chordata > Mammalia > Pilosa > Myrmecophagidae > Myrmecophaga > Myrmecophaga tridactyla. The sequence continues at coordinate 2,339 of PVIY010046305.1, read as the reverse complement.
AGCAGCGGGTGGCAACTGAAGACAAAGACTTTCAAACAATTTATTTTTCCTTATAGAATAGTGAAAGCAAGCAATGTACTTTTAGCTTCATTATTCAAGAAAACCTTATAGTGATTTTTTGTTCTTATTAAATATTTATTTCCCCTCTATCAGTTTTAGTCTTATCTGTCTGCTTGCCCAGACCCTCCATGCTGACATAAAACTGAATGACTCAAGAAGAAACCTAATTTCTTAGTCTGGGGGAGGGAGGAGGGTTTCCTTCCATTTTAATTATATTTCTGTAAAATGGCATGTTGGTCACTGAAGTACACTAAAAGAAAAAAAAATGGGTTTGTGCACCAAATTATTAAACACAAGAAGACACTGAGTATTCGCTGATGCTTTGATCCCATTAATCAAATCGCAGGCAAGGATGCCCAAAGCTCCTGTAAATAGAAAGCACAGCACATTAAACAAATGAGAGGAAGAGCGATGGTTGTGCAAACACTGCTACTTTGAAAGGTTTTTTGTTTAACTTTCACTGTTCTCTTTGTCAAGTTTCAAGCACAACTGGCATTTTAATTGCTGAAGATCCTGCAAAACAACCAGGCAGATTAACCAGACCCAGTGGGCTCCTTATCTTATTCTAGGTAAGATTCAAATAAAACCCATTCAATTTCTCAACTGTGTCTTTTTCTTTTGTTTCTACTGTGAAAGTATGACAGCAGCACTAAAGGAGTATTTCCAAAGAAGCAAAGGAACAAGCAAAAACCCTCCCAAGACAACTGATTTCAGTTCCTTACCCTGGGGGGGGGGTTTCCTTCCATGTCTTTATTCACATTGACATATCCATTTAATTTCTAATTTTCTAGCCATAAAAGATAAACTGAACTCCAGAGCTAAACACTGTTAAGGGCCATCACCTTCCAAGAGAGAACTAAAAGGAAGCCTGCCTGTCCTCGGCCGGTGCTGCCAAGCATGGCCTTTCTCATCCCCAAGGTTCCTATTCCCCATTTACTAAGAATTCCAAAACTAAAGGTAAAATCCTTGTTTGTCCTCATTTAATAACAATTAACAATGAAAGTTCCTTGGGGCAGGGACATAGTCTTTCTATCCAGCACTTAACCCAATGCTGGGTTATGCCATGCTAATTTGCTAAATAGAAACAATTTAAAAAAGAGCAATTTGTGTCTTTCTGTTGACTTCCTGTCTAGCTCTTCTCTTTAATCTCTTATTCTCCTGAAATCACAAACTGATGATGAAGAAGAACAAATCACAGTTGCCACATTTAACACCTGTATATTTTTATTTAATTAAATCAGCCATTGTACACATTGCAGCTATGTATTGTTAGTGTTGTACTTTTTTTCCATTAACTAATACATGCCCTCATAGATATATTCAATTAGTGTTATCACCATGGGAACAAGATGCTGATTCATCAACTGAAAATTCACTTCTTCTCACAGTATTCAAGTTTTTTGATAACACAGCCAAAGTTAAAATTTAAAAAAAACAAACAAACCAAAAAACGGTGAGTAACCATTATGTTGTTACACAGACATCATCTGCACTGCAAATAACACAACAGAAATGCTTTTCGTGAGCTCCAGTGAAGGTTTTGACAAGAAGGCCACGGCATGTCTCAAAAAGTTTGACCGTGGGCCTCTCTCATTTTGGCTGCCAAAGAATGCTTTGTTTCCTATCCGAATGCCAAATAAATGCTAGCATTAGAGGTTTAGGGGGTTCGGCTTATGGGAAAGCTCCCTCCCAGGAAATTTCTCTCTTGGCAATGTTCCTTTAAATGATGAAGTGCCATTGTTTGTTGCATTTGTTTTTGACATTCGGAGCACTGAGTCATTTTTGCACAACAGGAAAAGACCAGATAGATTGGAAAATCTTCAATCCCTGGAGGATAGACTCTATTTTTTTTTTATTTCATCTTCATTGAATATACTTTTCTTTAACAAATAACTGATTCAAAATGTATACTGTTTATATGAATATATTTGTGAATATATATATATATATGTTAAAATGCTACACAGCTTCAACCACTAGAGGAATGAGGACTAGGACATGGAAATCACTCAGATTGTTATATTTCCTTCTCTGAAACAAACAGAAAAGTGCACAAATGCACGTAAGGATTTCCAAGGGAGTTTGGATTTCAAATAAATAAACCAAATTTTCTTAACCCAAACCAAATTTGTAAGGAATTCTAAACCTCGTCTGCAAGCCAAAAAGCAGACCTAGCTAAAAAGTGAAAAGTGCTTACCCAGGGTAAAAAGAATGAAAACCATTCATGTTATCAGAAGAGGGATTTTGACTGTGGTTTTGATTTTTAAATGTTGCATGCA
>PVIY010046304.1:0-18561 GCA_004026745.1 Myrmecophaga tridactyla | reverse complement strand
GGGTATGCTGCACTTCTTTGATCTTTAACTTTATGTCTGTCATAAGAGATGGGAAATTTTCAGTGATTATTTCCTCCATTGGTCTTTTTCTTCCTTTTCCCTTCTCTTCTCCTTCTGGGATACCCACAACATGTATATTCATGTTCTTCATGTTGTTGTTCAATTCCCTGAGAATTGAATGCTCATATTTTTTTATTCTTTTCCTTACATTTTCTTTTGTGTGTTGGATTTCAGATCTTCATTCTTCTAGTTCATTAATAACTTCTTCTGCCTCTATAAGTCTATTGCTGTAAGTTTCCATTCTTTTTGTTTTCATTTATTCTAATGTGCCTTTCATTTCCATAAATTCTGTGATTTGTATTTTCAAACTTTCGAGTTCTTCTTTTTGTTCACCCCAATGTCTTCCTTATATCCTCCCTTCAACTCACTGATTTTATTTTTGATGAGATTACCATGTCTGTTTGAATATTCTGAATTAGTTGTTTCAACTCTTGTATCTCATTTGAAGTGTTGGTTTGTTCCTTTGACTGGGTCATATTTTTGATTTTCCTAGTATGACTTGTTAGTTTTTACTAGTGTCTAGAAATTTGGTTTCCTTAATTTGTTCTGGAGGTTTTCACTCTTTCACTTAGGATTTTCTTCCTGGTTGGCTTTGCTCTCTATCTGCTCTTTGACGTTCAGCTCAACTTATTCCAGACCTCTAGCATAGGTTCTATTTAACTAATCAGAATTTTTCAGCTATTGCTTGTCTGTTTCTCACCTTGCCTTCATGGAGCCTTTTTTTTTGAGTAGATAAGAGATGAGTATCAGATATTATATTATAGACCCAAGTCAGGTTTTCCAGGCCAGACAGGTTCACCTCTCAGGAAGAAAGAGTAGTCAGCATCAGTTTTCCCTGAGGATGAGACCCAGTAGGTTGTCAGACTTCGTATGAAGCCTTTAGACTTTGAGCTTGTCCTATCCTACCCAGCTTGTGTTGCTTGTCTGCCCATGGCTGGCTTTCCACCAGTGTAAAGTGATAATGGTGCCTTTAATTTCAGCAAACTTTCTCTGCCAGGGGCTTAGTTGAGTCAGAGGTGAGGTAGTATGATGGTTTTAATTCATTCAATTTTCTAGTCCCTGGAGTCTTGAATTCCTTGAAAGAGGGATTCTACTTTAGCTGACCCCCATCCCTTTTCTCTTGAGGAAGAGACACCCTTCAGGGAATTTAGTCCTTCCACCTGACTAGTTACTTTGTCTCTCAGACAAACTTAATTTTCCCCTTGTCTTGGGCAAAGCTGGTGCCTGAGAGTATTTCCAGTTCTATCTAATGAGCTATTAAGGAGTAGAAAAAAATTTAAGAAAGCCTTTTCAGAGCTGGAACCATGTTCCTTGGGTTTGCCAGTCAAGAGCTTAGGTTGGGATGTGGCTCTATGTATTTCGAGACTCTATGTGCCCTCTTTTCTTGGGGTTCAACCCTTTTCTAGTATTTTATACTGTCCAACTTAAAAAGCCTCTGTTTTTCTTTTTTTTTTTCTTCAATCAGCTCTGCATCTTCTCTGCTGGGTCAAAAGTCCTGGTTTCTCTATTGCTTATTCCAAAACTGTGCTGGGGGCCAGTTTTCTGTAGTCAGAATTTGTTAATTAATTCTGCAGTTGGAGCCTGGTTGAGCTAAGTCCTTGCTGCTAGTAAAGTTTGTTTCCTTTCCCTTCAGGGAATCAGCCTGCAGTGCCCATGGGGCAGGAGTGTTGGCCTCCATGGCTTGGGAGCTTACAGTTCTGTGTGGGATCTCAGGCATTCCACCTGCTCCAGGCTGGTGTGTGCTGTGTATCCAGTCACTGATTTGCCCCAGCAGTTATTCTGTAACTGAGTCAAGTTACCAATGCCTTGACTCATACTAAGGTGCAGGAATTTAATTCAGTATTTCTTTTGCATGATAAATGCAAATGTTAACATGGTAAATAGGTAAATGTGCCCTAGTATTATTATGAAAACACTTTATTTTGTGTATCTCTCCAAAGGCAATTGAGGATACAGAGGGAGCATATTAGAGAATTGCTGTTCTATGGAAAATTTGTTACATGACCTCAAGATGGTTACTGCAGCAATGTTTTTCCTTTCCATATTTTTCTCTGGTTATTCATATTTTCTACATTGAGCACCTTTTACTTCAATACTTTTAAAACATTTTAAAATTATCTTTTTAAATTTTATACTAATTTTAGACATAGAATAGTGCAAAAATAGTATTGCAGCAATTTTGTGATAAATTTGTAATAATTATAAAAGTTGGAGGATATCAATAAAAAGATAAAAAACATTATGTATCAAATAATAGAATATTCTAGAGCAGTTAGAATAAAAACTTAGTTCTCTCTTTACATATATATTGTATATATACACATTCATTACTACAACAACAAAAATACTGAATGAAAATCTATCCCTAATGAAATATATATTATAATATGAGATATATAAATTTAAAACATGTAAAACAAAGCTATATATTTTTTGAATGACTGGAAGAAGAATGTACCAACTTCTTAAAAGGTAAATACACTTACGAGGGTATGAAAGCAAAGAGGAACATTGGGAGTGGAGGTAGAGAATTTCAGATTTACTTGTAATAATCCAAATATTTTATTGAAAACAATTGGAGGAAATCTGACAAAATGTTAACAAATATCAGTCCCACAAAGTTTGAAATTCAGTGTCAATTATTCTCTTATAAAATTTCTCAAAATAATGGTGTGCTGGTTTGAAACTACTATGTACCCAAGAAAAACAATGTTCTTTTAGTCCTGATCCAACATTGTAGGGTGGGACCTCTTCATTAGGTCATTTTCATGGAGATGTGACACAGCCATTGTGGGTGTGACTTTTTGATTACATGGAGATGTGACTCGACCTATTCTAAGTGAGTCTTAATTAGTTTACTGGAGTCTTTAAGAGAGCTCACAGAGAAAGAAAAGGGTTCAGAGCTGACACAGATGCAGATATTTGGAGGTTGAAACAGAAAAAGCCTGGTATTAGGTAAGGACTCACAGAAATAGCCAATACTTGAAGAGAAGAAATCTCCAGCCCAGGAGATGCTAAACTAAAAGATAAACCCCAGAGTTTTGCCCTAGAGCAGCTAAGTGTGGACTACAGACATTTAGAGAGGAAGCCACTGAGAACAAGCTGGAAGCAATGGAACCAGGAACAAGGACCAGCAGATACCAGCCGAATGCCTTCCCTTGTGATAGACATTGGCAGTTTTTTTTTTGAATTGCAAACTTGTAACTTAATAAATCCCCTTTATAAAAGCCATTCCATTTCTGTATATTACATTCTTGCAACATTAGCAAACTAAAACAAATGGCTTAAAGCACAGAATTAGTATATGGAATGTAAACTAATACTCATCATTTCAGAGAAAATTTCCTTGAAGTTTAAAACAATCAAATAAAACTTATAAACAATTTGATCTAGGAACCTATTTTTTCTTCCAGTGATAATCAGAGAGGCTGATTGCAATGAATTAAAACAAAAGTAACCTAAACTAGATTGTAATATCACAAAGGGAACTTGATTTCTAAACAAGAGAATGTGGTAATGATAGAAATTAATTTGCAAATGCATACAAATTACAAATATAAAACTGTAAATAAAGATCTTTTGATTGTTTTAGTCAACAGCAATTGATGAAATTAAGTTTTACAAAGGAAAACACAACATGAAACATTAGCCAACAAGGAGAACACTTCAGGTTCAAATGAAATGACTGATTCTCCTACTACTGGCACATTGCTGAGGCTCTAGAGGATGAATTGTCTTGAAAACTCCTATGTTGACTAGGTGTGTGACTTGGATGACCCATGAGTTATCCTAATGTTCCTTAGCTATTGGGACAAGCTGTTAGGGTTTTGAGTCCCATATTACGAAGAATAAGTTGATCACTCCCTGGAGTCAAATAACAAATTTATATCATAGTGCTGTATCAATGGCTTATGTACTTCTGGTGCCACGAATTCTTCACTTTTTCTTTCTGTTTTTCTCATTTAGGATGGTTAATTTCAGGCGTCAACTTTGATAGGTTATGGTGTCCAGTTCTTTGGTCAAACACTGGCCTTGTTTTTCCAATAGAGATATTTTGTAGATGGGATTAGCATCTACAATCAGTTGGCTTTAAACGTAGGAAATTACCCTCAAAAATGTGGTGTCCCTCCTCCAATTAGTTGTAGGTCTTAAATATGAAAACTGAGAATTTCAGGGATCATAAGGAATTTTGCCTGAAGACTACATGTCTGCTCCTTCCTGAGTTCATTGTGTAAATTCAGACTGAAGACTTCAATATCACTTTTAACCACAATTTTAACCCTCTAGCCTGCCCTACATGGCATGGACTTTTCAGCTCCCACAATCATATGGGCCAATTCCTTGTAATAAATCTCTTTTACACACTCACACAAGAATCCTGTCGGTTCTGTTTCTCTGGAGACCCCTGACTGGCACGCCACTTCACAAAACAGAATAAAATATTTGGAGACTGCTTTGTTAAAGTACATGTCAATAGCTTCAACAGTCCCAAGCCAGATACTAAATGGACAAATGAGTGCTGCTCCCACATGGCATTGCCCTTCTCCACTTCATTTATCCTTTTTCCCCACTTACAGAGATTCATTAGGATCTCTTCTGTGAAACTGTTTTGCAATGCTGCTAGGAGAACACATAAACCTCAGGCAACAATTACTTTGAAATTGTGATTTTTGTCATCCCTGTACTCATTGTCATTTGACAGGTCGACAGATTTGTGACATTTACCAAATGGACTAATTTGATTAGAGGTATCATTGAAATCTCATTTTTTGTTAACACTGTATGCTTTGCAAGTGTTTTTGCCAACATTGTTTCATTTTCTTTTCATCACATACTTGGGGAGAAGAAGGAAATATATATTTTAAAAGTTGAAGATACTGAAGAATTTAAAGAAGCTCTCCAGGAGAGACCAACACATGAAGAGCTTGACTCCCATTATTTTGACTGCTTGTTCAGTACATTTTCTATAATACATTTTTCCTCATACCAAGTAGTGCTAGGGTCTCTTGAAATAATTACTTTTTAAAATAATAATCTCAGTAGAATGTTGCTCTAGGATCATCATTTTCAAACACATACGTTAATCTGTTTAGGAATTTGCCTCTCAGTAGACAATCACTAAGGAATCAAAACTAATAGCCTGGTATCTTGATGGGTTTGTTGACATTTGCTTTGCCTTTTGTTTTTCATTACCTGTCTGTATCTAAAACATCATTAATTATGTGGAACACATAAAAACCCTAACCCTTTCCCTCCTCTGGTTCTTTGCCTTACTTTGGAGATAGGAATCTTTCTTTGTTGCATGAAGATTTGATGAATTTCGTATACTCACATCACTGTAATCATAGCGGAGATCAGAGGGGGTCAGGATTTCAGTAATCATTAATTCAAAGTTCCCTAAACTGTAAAAATGGAATACAAACTAACCATGATTAAACCAAAGTGTGTATATATTCACACAAATACACATATATATGCATACACAAATCCCTTTTTCTTTTTAAATAACATTACATAAATTCTATCGTGAGTCCCTATGTCAGCTAGCAATTTTCTGCTTCTCAGCTTCCAAGGCACTCTTCAACATATTGCCTGTGATAAATAAATTTAAGCATTTCTTCTTTAGAGGGAACACCTTGTTCAGTTCTTTCACAATAAGGGATGTTGGAAGGACATGGAAGGAGGAAGAAGCTCTCTGCTTCCTTCTGTTGCTCTGGGACCTTGAAGGACCTTCACCTTTTATATTAGTCAGGATTCTCTAGGGAAACAGAACCAACAGGAGTTATTTGTTAATAGTATGAGATTTTGTAGAAGTGTCTTATGCAGCTGTGGGGATGTATGAATCTCCATTCCACAGGGCAGGCTGCAAGCTGGCACTTCGATGAAGGTCTTCCATGAATTCCCCAGGGAGGCTGGTTGGCTAAAGTAGAGAAGAACATTCTCTTGTCTAATTCCTGAAGTCATAATTTCCCCCTTTAAAGTCTTCAACTGATTGGATTAAACCCATCTGATTGGATTCTCCCCTTAGTTGATCATAGATGTAATCAGCCACAGATGCAATCAACTGACTGAAGATTTAAGTCCATGAAATGTCCTCATAGTAATGATTAAGCCAGTGCTTGCTTGACCAGACAACTGAGCACCATCACTTGACCAAGCTGACACATGAACCCAACCATCACACCTGGTGATAACTTTTCTGAAGCCCTCATGACACGTGAGGTTGGCTACCTGCAGTCCATCAAGTAGTCCCCGCTCCTCCTAAGGGTCACAGCAAGCAGTCACCTTTGCAAGCCTTATGGTCTCTGTTCTGTCCCATTGAGCAGCACCTGGACTCCCCTTGGGTGTTTGTCCAAGCCACGGGTTGTGTATAATCTTCTATCCTGTCTGCACTCCAAAGCATTGTCTATTGTTTGCCTAGCAACTCCATACCAATTCCAGAAGTAGCTAAACCACACCTTCTTCAAGGGGATCTGACTCTTTCAAAGTTTGTACTTCTTCTGGTATTCTCCCTCATCCTAAAGGTACCATATTATCCTTGTGGTTCCTTGGCTTGTATCTCCACCCCATGTCACGTGGTGATGTCCTCTCCTTTCTCTTCCTGGTTCTGTTGACTTCTGGCTTCCGACTCCTCACCATGGTTTTCTTTAATTACGTCTAAATTTCTCTTGTTTATAAAGGACTCCAGTAATCCATATTAAGACCTGACCATGTTCAGTTGGGCCATGGTTTAGCTAAAAATAACATCTTCAATAGTGGGCTAGCTTCTAAAGGAATGTGGATTAAGATGAAAAACCCCTCTAAACTATGGTACGTAATCCAATCTACCACAAATACTCAGCAGAAATGTAATGTGAAATCACCAGCCTGTTTTGCAAATATATACATTTACTTGCCTTTTACACTTTTATGAGCTCATTGACTTGTTTATGTCAAGTTCTTAAATTTCTGCCAAATAAGTGGTTTGTTATTTGTGTTCTAAGAGTGACAAAGTAACTGGATACAATAGTTTATTTGTAATTTTGGAAGGGAGCAAGGAGATTGAAATCATTTTAAATTAGCATACTTTAGTTATTTGTTTTTAAGAGTGATTTCATAATTGTGACAAAGAATTTTTCCTTAAAATACTTCCAATGACTGACATTAAAATCGTTAAGCCTATAAGCAATAGAAACTTTATTATCTCCTTATTGTCACTCTTTTCCTCTGTTTTGCTTTTCAGGATGACAGGATAATTTGTCAAGTTTTTAAACAGATTTACATGCATAAGTTTCATATATGACATCCGCAAGACATGACCAAGTCTACATCTGTCCAGAAGTTGCTGTTCCCATACCCGGTGTCCTCCTCAAGATAGGAATCAAAGATTGTATTAAAAAATTATTGTTTTGGCATTTAGAAGTTATCCAAGCATATTAAAACTATATACATGGAGTTAAAATACTTCAGGATTTCATTAAGTTGTTTAATATTTATGGTGAATAACCTTTATTTTCCATATATTCATGAAAGGAGTGGGCTATTTTTAGAATGCTGCATATCATTTACATAGTTTAGCCAAGTTATATATGTCTGCAATATGTAGACTGTTTTCCTGCTTAGAAGAGTTCATATGAAAAATTATAGTGGAGGACTGATATATCAATATAGTATCATCACCAAAGCAGAAAGACTTTAAATTTTGAATCATCGAATCAGCTAGATTCTCTAGTAAATAATTTAAAGCTTAGAGGTCCTCTAGTTTTTTCATAATATTAGAGAATCATTTGCTGCTCAACAGAGCTTATTATAAACAACAACAAATCACTGCTATCTCTACCTTTTTGGCAGGATCTTCTTGTCTTCCATTTTGATTTTGTTATTTTTTTGACAATGAACTGTGGGGTCATGGGCGCTCTTTCCATAATATTAAATTAAGTTCTTCTTTGGTGTTACATTTTTCATCCTGGATTTCAGAAGTTCCTCTTTCCACCAACAGATCTATTATCTGTTTCTGTCTTTACTTATCAAACAAATAGTTACAAATTAGAGTTTTCATTATATAAAGTATATACTGTACTAGTCCAAACTATATTTTAGTGGGAGGCTGACTTTTTCCATCAAGACATTTGCTATAGTCAGTTGTAAGCTCCTGAAATGAAGAAAGAAAAGTATAATAAACTCTAAGGTAGGGTGAGGCAGTTAGAGTATAATGCAATTGTATAGTGCAAAATTTCAGTTGCTTTTGGGAGTAGAGAATTCATAAAAGTAATTTATCTGTCAATCTTTCTAATGACTTTTCTAGAACCTTTACCTGCATTAACAGATCTAACATTTGATAGAACAGAAGCATAGCTATCTGAATAACATCAGTTGTGTTTTTTGATATCAATATATGGGCTGAATGTAGCTCCTAGAAAGATTAATGAAAAAATCTGGGGTCTATTTATCTGTTTATTATTTATTTATTTATCATCTGCATATCATGAATTTTGATTCTAGGAAAAACTACTTGGGTTCAAATTTTTGGGTTCAGTTATTACTTCTGCCACCTCTTCTCATGCTGTTGTCCCCTTCGTTCATTAATCTCCATCTAGACTGGCTAGTCCTGGCCTAGGTTCTGCATTTGCTGTTTCTTCTGCCTAGAAAATTCTTCTTCTTGATATACTTTTCTTCTTTCAGATATTTCCTCAAATTCCACCTTCTCAGTAAAATCATCCCTAGCCATCCTATCTAAAATCAAAGACCCTGCTCCCTGAAATTTCTTTTTTTAATCTCTGATTTATTTTCTACTTAGCATTTGCAATGATCCAATATAGTTTGTGTGTCCTCAACTAGAATGTAGTATCTACTGAGGAATTTTTGCTGTTTTGTTCATGCTGTAGTAGTGAACAAATAGAGGCACTCAATAGTTCGTATTTATAGAGTGAATAAAATTGCTTAATTCCTTTCTTTTAGGTTATATTATCTGTTAAATTAGGTCGACAATATCTTCCTCACTGGGATTTTGCAGAGATGAAAGGAAATACTTTGCATAGTGCCTAAAGGTAGTATGAATTTGATGATTATTAGTTCTTTTGCATTTATTATCATTATGGCTACTATTATTATTGTTCTTGTCAATACAGCAAAGACCTCCAGATATTTAGGGTGTAGTACTCTCAACATCTTGAAGTAACTGTAATGTTAGATTCTGATATCGACTTTGCAAAGTGATGATACCTAGTTGTCTGGTCAGGGAAGCACTGGCTTGACTGCTGCTGCAATGATATTTTGTGGCTGGTTGATAAACTGAAAGGTTGCTGTATTACGTCATCAGTCAGTTGATTGCATCTGTGGTTGATTACATCTGTGATCAACCCAGGCATGGTTCCCCCCAACAAGATAATCCAATCAGCTGAAGACTTTTAAGTAAGAGAGACTTTTTCACTGTTTCTTTAGCCAGCGAGACTGTCCTGTGGGGTTCACTAAAACTCTTCATCAGAGCTGCCAGCTTCACAGCCTGCCCTATGGATTTTGGACTCTCATTCCCACAGTTGCATGAGATGCCTTTATAAATTTCATATTTACAGATATCTCCTGTTGTTTCCGTTTCTCTAAAGGATGCTGACTAATATAGTAACTCACACAAGAAAGGTCATGCACTGCTCTCCTTAGGATTGTTCTGAAGAGAGCTTTCTCTGAAGGCCACATTCTTTTCTTAAATCCAGTAGATGTTTAGCAATATTTTACTATTTTTCAAAGGTCATACAAATAACATTTTTTTTTCTTTTACTTTCCTCACTGGAGAAGACACAAATGATAGTGAACCAACGAGATAAAGAAAGGTGTAGACCTAACCTATAAAATGCCACTTTCATATGTTAAATAAAAGGCTGATATAGAGAGGAGGAGGATATAAGTAGTGGGAAGTGTTTGAAAAGGAATTGTGAAACTATGTTTATATAGCACCATTTCAAAGTTTGAAATTTCCTTTTACTCTGAAATAGGGCTTAAAGATGTGAATCCACCAAATGCACTTAAACACACTATGTGCTGTGATAGGGTAGAGTTGGGTTCCCTGGAAGCCAGAGAGTGCAATCTCTTCTCTTTCTAACAATATAGAGCCACAAGCTTTATCATACATGGGTCAGACATTGGGTTTTCTTCAGACCACTGTCATGACTTCTTCGTGATTTGGACTTAAGTAAGTTTATACAGTAGCTGCACCCATGAAAAGATGGTCAGAAATTGATTATTTTCTGTAAAACATAGCATTTTGAAAACTTATTTAAGGGAACTTATCATTTAAGGAACTACTTTAACAACTATTAATATGAAGTGAGAAATATTTTGATATTTCAAATAATGACACTGATTTATCTGTTTCTAAATTGTGATATTTATAAAGTTATTTTTCTTTGTGGAAGTGAGATACACCTAATAAGCATCATAGGGATGCTCTAATATTAGAATTTTATTGTGATTACATCGCTGATAAAATTAAACAGCTATTTGGTTTTCTATGGGGTGCTATCTATTGTTGTTTGTATTCTATTGAGCAAAGGGCAGAGAGATAATAAACTGCTCATTAATGTTAAGTAATTTTACAAGAATCAAGGTAAATCTTATTTTGTTAAAGAAGAAATTGTTAACTGATATAGGCCCTATAATTTCTCTTTCATATCTATTAGCACTACAGTTTGTTTGCAAAGAGATAAAGTATAACTAAGCTTTATGTTTTTTTTCTTTGTGAGTACACTGATATATCAGAATCCCCATGGAGTCAGAATGAGCCTACACTCAAGTTTTTGCACAAATAACCTTAAAAATAGACAGACAGGTCATTTCAATGGTAGCTCAGTGGCAAGAGAATTTTCACCTGCTGAGCTGGAGACTCGGGTTTGATTCCTGGAGCATGCCAGTGCCAAAAAAAAAAAAAAAAGAAAAAGACAGGCATATAAAAGTCCAATTTCTAAATTTCCCAATGGCTATTCCCTGTGGTAGAGGCAAATATAGCAGAGATTGCCAGCATGGGATAATAGAATTACCTCTCTGCGTAGCCCCTTGCTACCTATGTAATCTTCTGAAAAGTTATTCTGCAAGCTTAAATTCACTCATTTGATCAATGGGGGATAATAAGGGCATATTGAACTTTTTGTGAGAATACTGTGATATTATTCATAAAGAATGTACTTGGTATTTAGTATATATTATGTAAATGCTAATTCTTCATATTATTTTATATCATCTCATGAACAAAATGTCTAGAACCACTATGAACCTGAAGAACTCATGTCTTTCTTGGCAGTTATTACCATTAGCATCACTATAATTGCTATAGTTATTAGAGATATTTAGTGTAACAAATGATCCTTTATTTACACATACACATATGCATTTATATTTTCATCCCACACACATATTTTACATGTCATGCTTTCATGTTTTGAGAAGACAATTTTATAGAGTTTAATTGCTTTTTCACACTTTAAGCAGGACAGATAGCCTATTTAAAAAATTACTTCTTCGTATAGCAAGCAAATTGGTAATCCTAATTGTTATTTAGTAGACTTCTTTGTATTTTGAGTAAATCTATTGGGTTAATATGAGCTCTTGACTTAAGCAACATATTTAAAGGAACTTAAGTGGAATTTGCATGCCAAGACTCACTTAATCATAATATTCATAATCAAGAGAAAATCATTTTAGGAAAGTGTATCTTTAATGAACCTAGTGAATTGGCTTTAATTTGCAAACGTGTGCTTTTCAATACTTTGCAAATTTCAGTTAATACATGAAAAAATTGCTTATTCTCTTAAGACTTTAAGGAAAATATTTGAAGTTGACAGGTTCAATTCAATGACTTTTTATTCATTTCCGAATGGAAAGCTTTATAATACCTTATCAACCTATGGTTTCATAAATTCAGTCAGTACCATCTATGTTACTTTGCCAAATGATTGATTGATCAACGTATTTACAATGCTAAAATTCTAGCTTATAGTTAGTAGAGTTTTCATCTACAAAAAAAAATCAACTGAAAAAATAAATTATGAATTACTGTAAAATTTAAATTTCCTGGAAAATGGATCAGGAATATGCATAAATATAAAATATATTGGTTTCTTTTCTCAAGTTTATCAAGAAAATTAATAAGAAGCTCCAAATATTCCCCAATTGCTTTTAAACTAAAGCAGAAATTTAATAAATAATTCAGTTTCCTGGCACCATAGTTGCTCTGGAACCTAGAGTAAATTATTTAACTTCTTTATAACTCACTTCTCTCATTTTAAAATAATAATAATAGGTTCTGTCTCATTTTAAAATGATTTATTTAACACTATTGTTAATCTTTTAGAATATACAAGTACTTGATAAATATTAATTATTATCGTTATAGCTATGATTACTTGCCAGAGGAAAAAGAATAGCCTTCAAATGCTCTCCTTGATAATATGCCCGGCATTAGGGACTTGTTCCTATTTAAGGGAAAAGATACAGGGTATATAGACCTCCTATAGCAACCAGACTCCATTGCCATTCTACCAAAAAAAAAAAAAAGTCATAGAAACCCTGTTGCTTCCTATATTGGATTGAATTACATGCTCCAAGTAAAAACCCATTCTTAATCTTAATCCGTGTTCTTATGGATGTGAAAATATTGGTAAATAGTATCCTTGAATCTTTTAACTTGAGTCAAGGAGTGGACTCATTTGTAATAGGATCTTCATAGGTTCTATTTAAATGTGACCAACTGAATCAGGTTGTGTCCTTAATCTGTTTTACTGGAGGCTTTATAAAAATCGAGAAGTCAGAGAAAACCACAGAACAAGAGTAAGAGACAGATCACCATGAAATGGGAAGCAGTGATGCAACTCAAAAACCCACAGGATTGAGGCAAGCCTGCACCAAAATGTTATAGACTTTGGTGAGAAATTAAGGCACTGTTATCACCTTGATTTTGGACTTCCAAATGCTGAATCAATATCCTTCTGTTAAACCAACCCATTGTGTTGTATTTGTCATGGCAGCCTAGTAAATAAGGAAACTGTCAATCATGAGACTAATATGAGTTATCTTTGTTCTCTACAACATTAGATTAGAGGTGCCTAGAGTACTTAACTAAACAAACATGCGTCCCATAAAACTAGCGTGTCTCTCACATTCTCTCACTCATTGTGAAACCTGGTTTCTATATATTCTGTCCATTGCATATATATTAGGGGTCAGTGGGTCTACTTCATTGATGGACACACTGTACATTGCATGAGGGCAAACACATATACCCAAGGAGATAAGGAATATGTGGCGGGCAGGTAACTAATAGTCTCTGCCTAAAGACAAGCTTAATCTTTAGTCTGTTACCAACCTATGAGAATAATCATTGATGAAGTCAGTAAAAATTCTACAGGAGAACTCTAGAATCCCAGAACATAATGTGTCACATGGCTTCGCAACCATGATAATTTTTAAATTATCAGTGGACATATTTAAAATTTTACCCAAAATATCCACAAATACAGGACATACAGTCTATAAACAAGAGACTGAATGAAGTTCGACAATGAGAAATACTGTATCTGATAATATATCATGCTGACCATCCACATCAGAGCCAGCTTTACAAAGACTCATTAAATCACTATATAATTGTCAGGAAATGCACACTACAGCAACACACACACACACACAGAACACACACATATACTCAAACAGGGGAAGTCATATTCTAGTGCTAGCTTGAATCTTCTAATCTGATTTTTACATAAAGTCTTCTGAAACAGAAAAAAAATTGAATTTTAATGATTATAAAGAGTAAAGGGGGGTTGTTTTCATCAATTTAAAGGATATTACTTAAGTCAGTTTTTTTTTCAATTTCCTTTTTTATATTATAAGAATTTTTCAAAGATTTTTCTTTTTACCTTGTCTTAATTATATATGTGATTCTTGAAATAGAAATCAAATTTGTTTATTTTAAAAATGTTCCAAATCAGATAATTAAGGTTTTACTGAAATATTCCTAGGAAAAGTATATCCATTTAAGTGGAAAAATTAATTAAACCCATGACTTCAAACAGGAGGAAGACTTTACCTTAAATAATGTAGATCAGAGTCCATCTCAGATATGTCTTACAAGCACATTTCCAATACATAACCAATTCTGGGAACAAAATGTTAACATTTTGTCTTTCCTCATTTAAAAATTGTTGGCTGAGGATTTGCTAGGTAGAGTCAATAAGCATTATTTCTTCTTTATTTAATATTTATTGGTAGAAAGCACCATTCTCCAATACGCTAGCAAATTCCTCCTTCACACCTAAAAGCAGTTATGTATATGACTATGGTGTCAGAAGTATTATCTTATTCAAGTTGTAAATTTTGTTGGTGCCAGGTTGTTGTTGCAGGGAGAATTTGTACACTTGTGAAAGATAACAGTTAAAGGACTTTCAATTTCTTCCACATCACTCAAATGCTTTATGCCTTAATAAATACTTTGTAATTAAAATAGAAGAACTGTATTTAAACAAATCATCTGCACTAAAATTTTAGCTATAAGAGAAATGTGAAATTAAACGGGCCCTTAATTTATGACCTCCATTTATAAATCTCCATTTAGGACCATGATATACAGAAAAGCATTAATGCAGCAATAAACAACTCTCTGGTTGTTGTAGGCATTGCTGACATGAAGGCAGGTATGTGGGCTCATGGTTCAGAGTTTCCTCCAATTCTTAAATGCAGTCATCTCTGAAAAACTGCATTGCAACTTTCTATCTATACCTCATCTTGATATGCAGGGAAAATAAAAACTTACTGTGAAGAACTTACTTGTCAATGGTGTTTAATATATAATGGATGTCTAATTATCAGCACATTCAGACAATTTGTGACTTGTACATAAGAATGGAAGTGCCCTATTTAAAATTGGTTGCAGCCATTCTGACCACATAGAGATGCTGGAAAGGAAAAATCTTTGACTCTTAATGAGCATTAACAGGTTGGAAAAAAAATAATGAATGAAGAAACACAAAATATATTTCTATGAATAAGGATGACATAGTTTTGATGTTTCTGTCTTTAAGGAAGTGATTATGTAGATAAGCAATATCTGGGTCTTCTAAAAAGTCAAGTTAATTCATTTCAACTAATATTTTCTTAAATATTCCTAATGCACCTTGTATGTGTTAAACACCGAGAATTCAGTGATGCAAACAAGAGGTATTTTTCCCCCTTTAGAAGCTCAGTGTTGAAATATGTGCAACCTAAATAAAATTGTTCTGGCAGTATGATAAATATAAACTAACAGTGCATGCATACTAGTACGAGAATACAAATGAGTATATGACCAACTATAGATGGTAAACGGACGGTGGAATTTGTGACATATGAGCTGGACCATGTAAAGAAATTATATTATTGGAAAAGATTGATAGATGGCAGGAAAGTCAGGGGAATGAAAATTTGGATCTTTGGTTAAAACTTTTCTCAATAAAACTGGAATAGTGTTAATAAGTGCAATATGGTATCTTGGAATGGATCGTGGAACAGAGAAAAGGACATTAGTGGGAAACCCGGTGAAATCCAAATGTTGTTCAGAGTTAAGTTAACAGTGATATATTACTGTATTTGTTTTAGTGGGTTATGTTTATGAGGGTCACAGTCACTTTCATGTAGCCTTAAGTTATTTCTGGACGTCATATTGTAACAACAGCTTCCAGGAATATTCCTACCTCTTATTGTACATCCATCACCTGATAGGAAATCGCCAACAAAACTCCATTTCCTAATGTGAATTGGTCCCTGGGTCCCTAATAATGAAATATTTGGATTAGTGGAGGAAACAGAAATAAGCTGGTGGTATATTCCTCTAAAATTCATATAAATTTAGAGTTTATAGAATGAAAGAAATGACAAAAGTTTCATCATATTTTACAAAACTAAAAAAAAGTAGACATTATAATAAAAAAGTTATGAATCTGAAACTTTTATAAGTTACCAATAATAAAAACAAATTCTCATAGATCAGAAGAGAGAAAGCCTGAATTATTTTTTCTGTTTGCTTTATAGAAAAGAATATGTAAAAGTGGTCATTTGAAGAAGCAATACAAGAATATGCAGACAACGTATATGAGGCTAAAATAATTATAGAAATGTGCAGGCAGTTAATTAATAAAAATTAATATTTTAAAGAATTTTTGCATTACATTTCTTAAAATGACCACTAAACTTTTAAAATTTAGGGTCACAAAAAGTCCTGACTTGCCCTCTATAAATAGTGTCATTAAAAATGACTGATAAAAAATAAAAAAAATTAAAACAAAAGAGACTGATGGATCTAATCCAATGGAGTCTCAGTTTGGGTGAGACTGAAAGGAATATGTCGAAAGGATAAAAGGAGCCATGAACAAACAAAAATGTCAGAAGAGTTCATACCCTGAATAAGCTGGCACTTGTTTAGGAACAAGCAAAGCAGGTATGGCTAAGATGGGCTTTTTTGATGTGTTTTATGAAGACAGAGAGCAAAGGCAGCCTATGCATGATGGACAATGAGGTCTGTAAGATGTGAATAAATGACATAGAGGAAGAGGAACTACTTGATGCCTGTGTTGCTTTACACTTCTGTGTGGAGGGGAAGGAGAGATTAGACTACGTGGTGTCTTAATTCTGATGCATCATATCCCAGGACACTGAGGTTAATTGCAGATGAGTATCATTTCTGCTGCCAGCACACTTCACTAAAATCTTAAAGGATTTTGCACTCAGAATTACCTGAGTGACCTGAATTTCTATCTACAAACTTGTAGCAACTGTATTTTTTAAGAATAAGCTCATAGATCATTTCCTAATATCCTGGGGGAAAAAAGTGCTCTCCTATAGAAATCACTCTTTAAGAAACATCTCAAATCCTGGTTTCCACAGAAGAACAGAGCCATTATTGGGTAGCATGTCACATGGCTGAGAAATGTGACTTGGGAAGATCAATATTCAATATGCTAGTGGACAATATGCAACTTTTGGGGTCCAACTGTTTAAGGCTCAAATCTAAATTCCATCTGAAAAATAGTAAGACACTGAGCAAGTCACCAGCTTCTCTGTGCCTAGATTTCCTCCTTTGTACAATGAGAATAATGATGTACGCTCTCAAGTTGCTGTAAGGAGGACTGAATGATTCAATATTCTTTAAGTACTTAGAATGATACCTGGTACATAATAAATAATATAAACTGTTTTCAAAATAAAATTCATTAAAAGATCTATATTCTGGGGGTGGATAGAAGGAGAATTTGGGAGACTACTATTAGAGTGAAAAATTAAATTGCCTTAAACTCTCTTCTTACAGAAAAGTACATGGATCTACTGTGTGTCTACTAAATTTATCCAGGGCTAACTAGATAGGATATAGCCTCATATTTAGAGGACACTTTAAATATATTTCTCCATACCAATTTCCCATTTGGTCCTCACTTAGGCAACTATTTTAATATGTTTAATTAATACTTTTCAGTTTGCCTACATTTTTGCAAAATGAATATTACTCAATATTGTGCCTTCTTAGTGCATCGTATCAGGTGGGATGGGATTATTGCAATTGGTAAAGATGATCTTTGCCAATAACCTCCACTGTAAATTTACCAATTTTCCTTTGCAAATAAAAAGTAATTTATAAAGAGAAACTTTTGATTCATATTATTTCGTTCAGAATAAAAATTGCCCCCCCCACTATTGCTAGCATTCATAGATGATTTTTAACTATGTATTATTTTCACTTACTAGTTAGCATTGGAAGGTAAAGAGTTTTCCATGTTTTCCTAATTATTTATTTATTCTTTTGTTTGTTTATTTCTGTGTGGATCCATGGATTCTTATTTTAGGTTATAATATGTTGCTCTCTTTATTTTGATGGTCAAATTGTCTCAGATTTAACAAGTGGAGTACCTTTCATGTTAGTTTTGTTGGTTTCTGTATCATTTGACAGGTCCCTAGCCTCTTTTAAGCACCTTAAGAATTTATTATCTCACACAACCAGGTTTTCCAGATTTGTCCTATACTTCCCCTAACTCTGTCTTGGAATTAGCCATTCTTTCAAGAAGTTTTGGATTCTTTTATTGGAAATGATATTTAGAAACAAAGATCTAAATACTAGATTTACAGGGTGCCATTGCATCTAGGTCTTCATATATATATATATTTGCAATATATATGTGATATATATACATACACATCATATTTATTTATATAATGAGACACAAGTTTATCATTGTTAGGAAAAAGCTGCAAATATGATAAGGGAAAAAAAACTACATGGAATCAAGGTGTATTGGATTGGAACTTGAAGGTATCAATGTGAACTCATGGTTTTATAGATATTTAGATTGATGGAGGATATAAAAATAGACAGAGATAAACTTAAATATATGTACACATATTTGTATCTATTTTTATGTAGATACATGTTTAATAATATGCTAATGTGTAGTGGGAGACATGCCTCCCTCTTTATAATCTTTTTTCAATTTGTTTTAACTTTTTGTAGAATTT
>PVIY010046302.1:0-18550 GCA_004026745.1 Myrmecophaga tridactyla | reverse complement strand
AGAGCTGTGTTCCAGTAGCCATGTTTCTTGATGATGATTGAACAATGATATAGCTTTCACAATGAGACTCTGTGAATGTGAAAACCTTGTGTCTGATGCTCCTTTCAGCTACTATATCAACAAAAGAGTAGAACATATGGAATAAAAATAAATAATGGGGGAACAAATGTTAAAATAAATTTAGTTTGAAATGCTAGTGGTAAATGAAAGCAAGGGGTAAGGGGTATGGTATGTATAATCTTTTTTTCTCTATTACCGTTTTATTCCTTTTTCTGATGTCTTTTTATTTCTTTTTCTAAATCGATGCAAATGTTCTAAGAAATGATGAATATGCAACTATGTGATAATATTAAGAATTACTGATTGTATATGTAGAATGGAATGATATCTTAATGTTCTTTTGTTAAGTTTTTTAATTAATAAAAAAGTTTATTAAAAAAAAAATGCCTCCTGGCTGGAGGAAGGGGCTCACATAGAAGCCTGGAAGCCATGAGAGTGTACAGTAGCCACCCAAAGGCCTCAGGGGCTCCTTAGGCTCCTAGCTGTGCTTGCACGTGAGCCTTTGGAGAAGATCACTAGTATGATGACCTCCTGTCTGGAGGTAAACAACCAGTAATTTTACATCTTCATCAAACTTCAATCCTTTTTAGGACTCAGTAATATTCCATTGTATGTACATACCACATTTTGTTTATCCAGTCACATGTTATGGACATGTGGGTTGTTTCTATCTTTTGGCACTAGTATAGACATTTGTACACATTGTTTTGAATTCTTTTGGGTATATACTAGGAGAGGAATTGCTGGGTCATTTGGTAATTCTATGTTTAACTTTTGAACATCAAACCTTAGCACAGTGGCTGGAAGTACTGCAAAATTAAAAGTTTTTAATTTTGATGCAGTTCAATTTATATTTTGTCACTTGTGATTCTGGTGTCCTATACAAGTAGATAATGCCTCATTAAAGGCCACAGTGATTTATTCTTATGTTTTAATTCCAAGAGATTTATAGCTTCAGCTATTACATTTAGTTCTCTGATCCAGTTACAGTTAATCTTTCTTTATTGTGTAAAGAATCAGTCCAACTTCACACTTTAGCATTGTGGATACCCAATTGTTCTAGCACCATTTGTTGAAAAGACTATTCTTTCCTTGATGAATTACCTAGATATCCTTGTTAAAATCAACTGACCAAAAATGTGAGAGGTTATTTCTGTCAATTCTATTTAATTGACCTATTTGTCTATCTTTATGACAATACTACATTGTTTTGATCACTAAAGCTTGGTATTAAGTTTTGAAATCTGAAAGTGTAAGTTCACCAATTTTGTTCTTTCTCAAGATTGTTTCGGCTTTATTTTTTATACAAATTCCTTGCATTTTATCTGAATTTTAGGATCAGCTGGTCAATTTCTGCAGAAAAGAAATCGGGATTTAGAAACAATAAGATCAATTTTGGGAGTACTGCCACATTAACAAAGTTAAGACTTCTGATCTATGATCATGGGATGTCTTTGAATTTAGCTAGATCTCCTTCAATTCCATTCAAAACGTTTTGTACGTCTTAGAGTACAAGGTTTTTAAGCTTTTATTACATTTATTTTATTATTTTTGATTGCTATTATATATAAGTGCAATTGATTTTTCAATATTAATCTTACACCATATCACCTTCAATTATCTTAATGTTAATAGATTTTAGGGGATTCCTTAAAATTTTTTATATATAAGATTATGTCATCTGAGAATACAGATAATTTTACTTCCTCCTATACATTATGGTTACCTTGTATTTCTTTTCTTGCCAAATTGCCGTGCCTAGAATCTCTACTGTCATGTTAAATACCAGTGGCAAAAGTGGGTATCAATTGTCTTCTTCTTGATATTAGAGGGTAAGCATTCTTTCTTTCATTATTAAGTATGATATTAGCCGAGGGGTTCTTTGAAGATGCTGCCTTAATTTGCCAGGGCTGCTATAACAAAATACCACACACTGGTCGACTTAAATAGGAATTTATTGGTTACAAAATCCAAAAATGAAAATTTTGGTAGGCCATGCCTTCTCCAAAGTCTGCAGTATTCTGGTGGTCTTGATATCTACCTCCACCACTTGGTGACTGTCTAATTCTGTTTCTTCCTCGGGCCTGAATGTCTGTGTCCAATTTTCATCTGCATATAAGGACTCCCATCATATTAGATTTAGGCCCACCTTGATTCAATCTGGCTTTACCTTAATAGTATCTTTGAAGATCCTATTAGCAAGTGAGTTTGCACCACAGGATGGGGATTAGGACTTGAGCATGTTTTGTGGAGGAAATGATTCAATCCCCAACAGATATCTTTAATCACGTTGAGAAAGTTCCTCTCTATTCCTTGTTTGTTGAGCGTTTTTATCATCAAGAGTAGTGGATTTGGTCAAATGTTTTTTCTCTGTCTATTGAAATAAACATGTGGTTTTTGTCCATTATTTTACTGACTTCGTGTTTTACATTGTCAGATACTGAACCAACCCTGCCTTTCTGGGACAATTACGACTTGATTATGACATCTAAATCCTTTTATATTTTTCTGGATTTTGTTTAATTTTGTTGAGGATTTTTGCGTATGTTTTCGTAAGC
This sequence comes from Myrmecophaga tridactyla, assembly GCA_004026745.1. Lineage (NCBI taxonomy): Eukaryota > Metazoa > Chordata > Mammalia > Pilosa > Myrmecophagidae > Myrmecophaga > Myrmecophaga tridactyla. The sequence continues at coordinate 15,932 of PVIY010046302.1, read as the reverse complement.
AATGTTAGTATAGATTTGTTCTGGTTTTTTTTTTTTTTTGCATGACATTTTTGGTTTTAGCAACAGAGTAATACTGGCCATATAGGATGAGCTGGAAAACCTACTCTCATCTTCTATATTTTGGAAGAATTTTAGAAAAATTGGCATTGATTCCTTTATATTTGGTAGACTTCACCAGGGTAACCATTTATTCCTGGGGTTTTCCATGTGAAAAGTTTTAAAAGAACCAATTCAATCTCTATTTGTTATCTATCTATTTAGACTTTCAATTTTTTTCTAGGGTCAGTTTTGGTAGTTTGCTTCTAGTAATTTGTCCATTTCATCTAGGTAAACAAATTTGTTGGCATGGAGTTGATCACAGCATTCCTTTATTATTCTTTTTATTTCTGTAAGTAGGTAGTGATGCCCCTCCTCTACCATTTTTGATTTTGGTAATCTGGTTGGTCCAGCTAAACTTTAGTCATTTCTGTTGATATTTTCAGAGTCAACTTTTGGTTTAATTGATTTTCTCTATTTTCATTCATTTCTATCTAATTGTGATTGTTTTCTTTCTTTTGCTTGCTTTGTGTTTAGTTTATGCTTCTTTCCCATTGCCTTAATGTGAACATTCAGGGAACTTATGTAAGATTTTCTTTTAAAATATCCATTCAGAGCTATAAATTTCCCTGTAAGTACTGCTTTAACTGCATTCCAAACATTTTGTTATTTTATGTTTTTAATTTCATTCATCTCAAAGTAATCCCAAATTTTCCTGTGACCTCTTTGACTTATCGGTTGGCTATTAAAGAGTATGCTGTTTAATTTGTCATATTTTTCTATTCCCTAAATTTCATTCTATTACTGATCTCTAATAATTATGTTGTGTGTGAAGAAAATAAGCTATTATGATTTCTCTCCTTTTACATTTATTGAGGCTTGTTTTATGTTCAAACATATGGTCTCTCCTAGAGAATGTTCCCATGCATTTGAGAATAAGGTGCAATTCCAGACCATTTTGTAGATGTCTATTAGTTCTAGTTGCTTTATAAGGTTATTCAAGTCTTCCCTAGTTGTTCTTCCTAGTTGAATTGGGGTATTAAAGTACTAACTATTATCGCTGAATTGTTGAACCCTTATAATTCTGTCAGCTTTTGCTTCATGTATTTGGGGCTTGTGTAGTAAAGGGTTAAACTCAAAGGGCTTGTGGTACTCAAGCCCTGCACATTCCAAAGAAAGCGTGGCCCTTGACTACTCTTGTGAGATAACCTCTGAGCCCTTGGCATATCCTGCTTGATAAGAGTATCTTTATATACCCGAGACACTGAATAATGCTAGTTTATTCCAGAAGTGTAATTTACTATGAATGCCTGTTTGTTGGTCCAGGGCTTTCAGCCTCACTGTATAGGTTTGTTTGGAGGCTGGGGCTAGAGACTGAGTACTTTAGGCCTATTGGGCTGGCATTTTGTGTCCACATGACCAACTCCAACAAAAACCAGAAACACAAAGACTCAGGTGAGCTTCTCTTTTCCTGATTTTAATCTCTCTTCTTTCATGGTAATAAATTATAACCACGGATATAAGAGGTTTTCTGAGTTCTGTGAGCTTTAGTGAATCATCAAATCTGTGTGTGGTCTTGGGGATCACCAACACAAGACTTTTTATAATTCTTGTAACTTCTTGATGCACTGATCCTTTTGGCATGATAAAATGTCCATTATAATAATCTCCAGTACCCATTTTATAATTAAAAATCAGTTTTTTCTAATATTAGTATTACTAAGAACTATAGCTTTCTTGTGGTTATGTTTCAACCTATTTCTATCTTTACCACTGTTCTAGTTTGCTAGCTGTTGGAATGCAACATACCAAAGACAGATTGGCTTTTAATAAAAGGGGATTTATTTTGTTAGTTCTTCAGAGGAAAGGCAGCCAACTTTCCACTGAGGTTCTTTCTTACGTGGGAAGGCACAGGATGGTCTCTGCTGGCTTTCTCTCCAGGCCCCTGGGCTCCAACAACTTTCCCCGGGGTGTCTTCTTTTTGCACCTCCAAAGGCCTGGGCTGAGCTGTGAGCGCTGAGATGAGGTATGCTGAGTTGCTTAGGCTGTGCTACACTGCGCTCTCTCATTTAAGCACCAGCCAATTAAGTCAAACATCATTCATTGCAGTAGGTCCGTCTCCTAGCCAACTGCAGATGTAATTAGCAACAGATGAGGTTCACGTACCACTGGCTCAAGTTCACAGCAAGAGAACTAGGTGCCTTCACCTGGCCAAGTTGACAAATGAATCTAACTACCACAACTGCTAAACTTTCCTGTTGACAGCATACAGTTGCATTAAAAACATCCAGATGACAATCTCTTTAGATAATTCTTTTTTGTTCCTTTGTTCTTTCTCTAAGAGTCTGTTTTGCAATAAATGAATAGCTTCTAGTGTAACATTTTAATTCCTTTAATGATTTTTTCTCTATTTTTCTGTAGTTACTTTCATAGTAGTTGCTCTAGGGCTTACCATATAAATCTTAACGAATCAGAATTTACTCATTTAATTCCAGTAGGATAAAAATTTCTTTCTATTAGCTCTTTTCCTCTTCCTCTTTCTGTGCTATGATTGGCATATTACATCTAGATGTTAAAAAAGAGCAAGTATGTATTTATAGTTTGTTACATTAGGTTTGTTGTTTATTATTTCTGGTTCTCTACATTTACTGCTGTAGATTCGAATTAGCATTTGCGGTCATTTACTTACACCAATACAGCTCCACACCTACATACTTGTGTTATATTACATTTTTTTTTTAAACTTTTTTATTAATTAAAAAACTTAACAAAAGAACATTAATATATCATTCCATTCTACATATACAATCAGTAATTCTTAATATTATCATATATTACATTTTGATGTTATAGATCCAACAATATAAGCAGGTACATATTTGTTTTTGTAAGATAAGAAATATGCAAGTATACTCTTTTTTATAATAACCTATGTAGTTACTTTTATCAGTGTTCCTGTTTTTTTGGGGGGCATTTGAATTACTTTTTAGAATCACTTGCTGCTTCCTCTCTGTTTTGCAGAGTACATAATCAGTTATCTTAATGTTCAGTCATTCTTTCGTCAGCACAAATGCTGAGCATTTCAGTGAATTTATGATTTACACTATTATACTTTTTAAGTCCAAAATTTCCATCTCTGTCTCTTTATTGGTATTCTCTATTTAATATGACATTATCATTATAACCTCATTTATTTTGTTAACCATGGTTTCCTTTATTTCTCTGAATATATTTATAAGAGTTGCTTTGAAGTCTTTAAATCCAACTTCTGGAGCCTCTTATAGTTCCCTTCTGTCATTTGCTTTATCCTGTTTGTTGGTCACATTTTCCTGTTTCTTTATAGGGCTTAATTTTTTTTTTTTTCCTTTTGAGAAATGAACATGTTAGATAATATAGTTGAACAACCTGGATACTGACTGCACCCTACTCCAGGGTTTATTGTTTTCATAATTTGTTTGTTTTAAACTTGCCTGGAGTATTTCAGTAAAGTATACTTCTTTTGCAGAACACAGCCTCTGCATTGCTTTTTTAGAGGGTACAGCCTGGGATATCCATAAAGTCAGCCTGGGCTGACAGTAATTTTAACTGGCTCTTGTGGCTCTCTTTGTCTCTCTGTGATACCACTATGTTTGCCTCTGCTGATTCCCACATTGTTTTCAACAATATAAATTTCTCCACAGTTGGATTCATTTATATTCAGGCCCCTTTGTAGGTGGAGACTGAGGCTAGTTTCATCTGCAGGAAGGCTCTTAGCTGTATTTTTCCCAACTTCTCTGTTAAACTTCTAAGCTAGTGTATGGTTTAGCTGGGTGCTCTCATAGAACTACTAGTTCTTAACTATTTACCACCAAAATCTTCAATGTTTTAGACAGCATCCTTAGATTTAAGCTTCCTGATATTTAGCTTCAAGTAAAGTCAGTTCCCTTGGAGAACGCTATGGGGCACACTGTTTTTATGGCCTACCTGATCTACTGGACAATGGGAGGGGGCCTCTGTTCTGGAAACGGGAGCTGGGCCTCTGTTCTGGAAATGGGAGCAGGGACAGTGGTCTTATTCTTTTGGAGTGACATCCCCGCTTTATGAGTGAGACACAGGGCAGGGACTTTTCTCAGCTTTCTTCTCCTTGAATGAAACCCTGTGTTACAAGCAAGCTGGAGCCAAGGTGATTAGGACTCAATGCTCTTGGCCTGTTGCTGTGTTGGGGGTAGAGCTTCCATCCTATGAGCAGCAACTGTGTGGCAGAAGCGAGTCCCAGACCACTCAGCTTCTCTTGCTTGGAACAGAATTCTGCAACCCAGTTAAGAAATGCCTTCTGGATAGAATCAAGATACCTCAACCCTGTACTGGGAGTTGAAAGGGGAGAGGGAGGGCTGTGTTTGTGGGTGCACCTACCTAAAAAACAGCTGCTATTATGCTGAGCTGGGTTGGAGTGGGGAGGTTGTAGCTAAAATGCAATAGACTATCATTGCCCTTACTGTGATTTAGTGGACTTTCTTCAATAAATTTTTCCCCATTTATGGTGTGCTTGTAGGAAAATTTCCCAAGACTTTTTTTTTTTTTTTAAATTTTCATTAGTTTTGGTTGTTTCACTGGTTGGAGGATCTGTGTGTGGTGTTCATTATGGTGCCATTCTGGAAATTGCTATCCAAGACTAACTCTTTTTGATTTTGTTTTTTTAGAGCAAGTAGGTAAGAGTACTCTCCATTAATTACACATGGAGACACTCTCACAAGTAAAGAAAGATGGAGGTTGAGATGCAATAGGCAATGTGGGTCATATTCTTTCACAGATTAGCTCCACTTAGTCCCCCTCCCTCTTTCCTTACAGTCTCTCCCTCTTACCCTCCCCTCTCTGCAGGGCGGTGCCTGGAGGTAGAGAGTACACCTGGTCCATTGGTTTCACCCTACTCCATAGATGACTCACTCAGGTGGGGGCCATTTTGTTTCAGATGGGTTGGCTAATGCTGGCTGTTTCTGAATAGCAGATAGCCCCTGAGCAGGGTATCTCTGTCCGACAAGGGTATTATTGGCTTCAGATGGATCAGTTGCCCCTGGCTTTCCCCATAAGTGGGGAGCCCTCAGGCAGGGTCTTTGTGCTGAATACAGGGCCCACTGACCTTGATTAACTATCCTGTTCAGGGGCTCCTTCAGGGAGCCCCCTCTCTCCCCTCTAACCTGCCTCAAATTTCCCTTCAAGAGAGTCTCATTCCTTAATCTTAAGGGGTGCTGAGGGATGCTGGTCTGTCTTTTGCAGCTGACCAAGACTAATTTTAATAGGAAACATCTCTTTACTTAAAGTATATACTACTGTACTAGGATTAATAATATATCTTCTCGGAAGTCCTGGGCTGGAAATGTTCACGACTAACAATCTTTTCCAGTTATTCATTACTTAAATATAAGGATTAAGGTATTGTTCAACTCAATAACTGAGCCAATCAGTAATGGGGAAAACTAATTCTTCACATAAAATTTTATCCTTCCTGCTAGACTAGGTAAACAAGTACTTTCAGGAGTACCTCTTTGATCCTGAAAAAAACATCTAATGGAGTCTGATATTAGTAAGATTATTAATGATGAGAGAAATTAAGCAGATTGAAGTCTTGAGTAAATCAGACTCTAGACCTCAATCTGCTTAATTTCTCTAATCATTAACAATCTTACTAATAAATGTTATATTTTATAATGTTAACATTACTTGCTTATCTCTTTCAGGCTCTTGACATATTCCCTATTTTGAATAATATCACTTACTACATGTTATTTGATCAGATTTTAAAAATATTTTTCAGTACTTAAATATTGTAGCATAAAGTATAGATGAAATAACTGTAAAAAATATTTCTGTTTGGAACACTACTTGGAATAAGTGAGCCAGTGGCTAGAGCGTATATATTTTTGTTTTGGACAACTGCAATTATACTTGTTTAAACTATACAAAATTATCATTTTTGTAAGATCAAAATGGTCAAATATTAGCAATTGCATATGGTTAATGAAATTTTCTAAGTTACGTACTAATCTTGTTTTGACTTCAAATATAATTCTTTATATGTGAATTAGTGGCTTCCTGTCTATATACCTCATATACATTTGTATTATTCACTGCACAACAAACAAATGGAAATTTCTATTTAACAGATGTTTTAAGACTATGGTGGTGATGTTAGGGCATTAAAGTTTCAGTAGAAGATCAAATGTGTAAAATTAATTCATTTGCAGTGGTTTCTTACATTTAGAAAAAAGTTGCATTTGAAGTTTAAACTGTGAATTTTGGCAGGAGTTTTTAATTTATTCACCATGTAAAATACTGAGTTATTGAGTTTAAAAATTAGAATTCTAAAAACTGGGTTTTTATTACATAACTATCTCTTAAGGATTATGTAGAAACATGTTTTCAACACCAGGCGATCACCAAGAATATTAATATTTTACTTTAAAGAAACCTCTTTTAGCAAAAGAAGCAGGTTTTTCATTCCATTAGTTAATGATATTCACTAGGTGAAAAAAATGAAAGTACAACCTATTAAATGAAATAGTGAAAACTGTATTTGCTTTACTTACTCTTTGATCACCTGAGTTTATTAAAGAATTTCTTCCTAAAAAGATTACTGCCTTTTAAAGAACTCAACACAAACCTGCTTCTTTTAGAAGGATGTGGGTTTAGGAAATGCTTTTGACAGCATCTATCAGTCTAAAGATATTCATTTGTCTGCAATATGAAAAAAGACAAATGTTCTTACTTCTATCAGGTTCAGTTCTGCATTCCTATAATCTGTATTCATTGATCCTGGATCAGCTCTTAAGATTCTTCCACAAATCAATCTTTTAAATGTTTGAGGAATGGTATGTCTCACTAAGTCTGTGGTCAAACATTTTCTGTTCATTCGATCTTTTTCAAACTTCTTCCCATAAAGGACATACTCCACTACATTAATGCTTCTCTTAGAGTGAGGAATCCAAATCTAAATAATATATTCCAGCTATGATTTAATTCAAGGCCAAATGGACTGATGCCCTATATTATTTCGGTACCAAATATAATGACAACTTAAGACCTCACCTTTGTTGGGCGCAAAAATAAGAAAACACTTTCCACATTCTATGGAACAAATATAGTAAATTTGCCAACAGAAGTGCATCTGTGTCAATGAGTTAAGACAAAGTGAAATTCTTTGCAGGAATATTAGTTCATGTCAGGACATATTCATATACAGCAAGCATAACAAGACCAAACTAAAAATTCAAAGAAAATTCATATTCTCAGAAAATATATATTAAATACAACTAAGAGATACTACTTTTAATATAAGGAAATTCAGTTAGGTGCCTGTAGCACATCCGTGGACCACAGAGCGTTACTATTTATTCACTAGCTCAGTGCCTGTTACACAAATAGGTATAAAATCAAAATTTATCAATTTAAGAAATAAAGGAACGCTAGTGTAGCAATAAGATGTCTAGAATTTGAGTTTATGTACTTGAAATCAGAGTCAGCAAATCCACCAGTCTTTCTGGTAGTCCCCCAAATTTCTACTTATTTGGGAAAAGCTCCCTGGCACCTTTGCATAGGAATGCATGTATGCATAGATGGTCTTTAAAAAGGCTAAACATGCACCAGTTCACTAAAGAAATTTGTGGTTGTTAACATGAGAAAAACTGGGTTGAGGCATTCTGTACAAGCAATTCCTTCTGAACAGCTCTCGCTGATACCATTTTGTTTATTATCATAAACACATTTTTATACATGGAAAGACAGGTAAAAAAAGGCATAAGCAAAGGGAATAAAACTTGGAGAAACTGTCAAGGATGAGAAGAGGTGAAAGTAACACTAACAGAATTTGGACCTTAGTTCTTTCTGCTGATAAACATTTCTTCAGTGAAGAAATTAAGTTTCCAACTTTGTGATTAGAGATGTTATGAAAATAATTATAAAGGCAGGGAGAAAAACAGCAAATTGTTTTTGAGAAAATACTATGGTGCTATATCATTTCTCATATAATCCTCCCAACAACTTTATTGCGGAAGTATTATTATCCTTATTTTAAAGTATAGAAAAGTGAGTCTTGGAGAAATGAAGTGATCTTCCTATTGGAAAGTCAATGAACCAAAATTAATCACAGCTGTTAACCCTAAAAATATATGCTCCTTGTGTCATGCATTAGGGTTTAATCTTCTTAAAATGGAGTGAATCAGAGCTTGCTTTAAGGATGTATGGCTGATTAATGATAGTCATGATTTTTCTGTCATGTTTTCTTCATCTACAAAGCAGGAGAGATTATTTTTTGAGCTATACAAGGTTGATATGGGAAACAGCAGAAATGGTGGTAAAACACCACGAACAGAACCATGTTTGAATATCAGAGACATACATATCCACAGGGTGAAATGGTGAGTAAATTTTACTTCTGGGTAATTATTAAAAAATATCTCTACAACATCATTCAATTGATGTCTATTCAGAGGGAATGAAAGTTAAGTTTTCCTAACTCATAAAAATATTAAATATTTCAACCTGTTACTTCTTCAAAGCATTAATAAATAATCGCTAAAAAACTCTGCTAAAATTCAAGAATGGGGCAAGAACAAAGATGAATTATTAACTCAGGGTGTGACAAACATTAATTGAAGGCTGATAATATGAGCAGTGCTGGGCATTGTGCTAACCCTGGAATTTACCCAAAACCCTTAAAAAGGACGACCTGGCCTCCTGATCACATTATAGTAGAGAAGAAATCAAACTTGATAATAACACAAATAAATATGCAATGATATTCAAATAAAAGATACCTGACAATGCATTTCCATGAGGAGCCATCTTGATCATCTTGTTCTTCTATGTACATCCTGACATTGTGATCTTGATCCAACTGGTACCAGTACATGAGGCCATCTTTGTCTCGACCAATTGGCTGGAGACGCATGGTATCAGCATCTTCCTCATTAATAATATTCTTGAACTTGAGATTGTCATCAAATTGACACTCGCAGAGGTACTGGAATATAGACACACCATGGCTTAAAATATCTCAGTTTTTTTTTTTCCATCACAATAAATGTGATAAATTTAAAAACACTTTAGTCTGTTGCTTTAAGGTTGTATCAAGAGGTATGGTCTTGAGATAAATGATTTTTTGAGCGTCTACTCTAAAAAATCTTTTAATTCATGTGGTATTTCCTAAGTAATGAGGGAAAAAATAAATTGTAACAGCACTGATTCACGGAAACCAGTGGAAACACCACCTGTAGAGTATCTATCTTTCACTGTTCTCTCCCCTACTTTCACATACCCACGTTGAGAATTACTTATCTAAAAAAATAAAATTTAAGGTAACATTTAACTTTAGCATTACCTATACTTATAGGTTTAACTCAATTCCTGAAACACAATTCAAATTATATTTCAAAAGCTTTGAGCCTACTTGAACTGAAGTTTCCTAAATTGCCTCATGGTATAAAAATTTTCAATGATTCTTTCTCTCCTAAAGTTTTAGGATGAACATTATTCTTGAAATGGCTTTTCGGTTTCTAAGCCCGAGACATTTCCAGTTTTTACAGTTTTCAAGGAAGGTAGTTTTTCACTGACAGCTGTCTCTGGAGGATTTTCTTAGTAAAAAGATATTCACATGATATGTTTGGAGGACCTAACCAAACTTTTTGTTATACATTTTTGTATGTCATTAGGGTCTAAAGGGAGAATTCTTCTATGAGCATCTCTGTTCAGGCAAACAACACATGAAGCTACAATCATTGTATCCATGCCTTTGCCTAAACTAACTAGATGGTAGTCTTTAAACTTTCTTGATCAAAGCAAGCATACCTATGAGTAAAAAAGTGATACATTATCAGTAATTATGTGTGCATATAATACATTTGCATTACATATATGCATTTATATTTATATACATACACCTCAACAAAAATATTATGTACATTATAGGAATGCACAAGTTATTTAAAAAGTTAAGATTTTATCCCTATGATACACACATCACACATCTGTCTCTGTGTGTATGTATGTATAGATATAGAAATACATATATATAGGAAAACACATAAAAAAATTGAGATTTTAATAAACTACGAGTAAAAGTTCTATGATACTCCTATGAATCATCTTATATACCCCTCTGGAGCCACAAGTTGGTCTTTGGTCTTAGCCCATTCATGGCTCCTGGTAATATAAGTATGCATGATAATACATCCTGAAATTTGAGTTTACTAGGACTTTGGCTTTTCTTAGAAAGGGACCTTATGGATTTTGCAGACTTCCAAATAGGGCTAGAAAATAACATTTACTATATAACCACAGTCTCTCTCTCCCCAAAATAATATATACACTATCATAAACATACTTTATAAGGATCTACTTTAATCAAGTAGGCTTGGCTTATGTGAGGGTTTTATTAGGGATACAATCCCATGTCCCTAATCATTTACAAAACAATTATATCAAATTATTAATTCAGCAAATCTGCCACAGATTTACCAGAATTTGAACTACTCATCAGTAACATTTGTGAAGACTGAAAATAAATAAAATTCATTTGGGGTAAGTGTTTATCCATTCTGTTATTATTCTTAAAAGAAGTATAGCTATACACTTGTGTGTTGAAAAACAACAAAAAATGCCAGTAATTTAAAGACTATACTGTTTATGTCACTGAAAAATAAAAAAGAATCTATTATCCTGTTCCATTTCACTAAAAAGTCTGCTTTTCAGTTATTTTCTAATTCAACTAGAAGTCAAGGGTCAAATTCTAAATTAAAAAAACTAAAAAATAATAAATATATTACCTTCAAGAGTGCCAGTTTGCATTCAACACTCATTTCAAGATAGCCCTTCTTTTCCATCTCCCACGCCCAGGTACTATTAAACTCTTGGCATATCTGTCAGAGAAAGTTAGCATATTAATAAATGAAAGTGATTTTTATTACACTTGAGACTTTTGTTGTACAATTTTGTTAACTATTCTTGTTACACCAAGTACAGTCTAATCCAATTGCACATACTACTTAAATAAACTGAAAATGTTTATCGTTGCCTGATGATCGAGTTTAAGTTAAGAAGTGATCTCCTGGGCTCCCTCTTCTGCTCTCAAAAACTTTAAAAATAATTTTAATTCAGATTTTTTTTTTTGACATGGGCAGGCTCCAGGAATCGAACCCGGATCTCCTGCTCTGCAGGCGAGAACTCTGCCACTGAGCCACCGTTGCCTGCCCCAAAACTTTAAAAATAATTTTGAAGCACATTTACTCAAATAGAATAATTATTCCAATCCATCTCTCCAAATGAGCTGGAAGTACCTCAAGGGCAAGGACACTAGTTTATTCACCTCTATCCATGCCTGGAATAGAGGAAAGTTCAATAAACATGCTAATTTGTACTCATATTTTTAATCAAGCCACTCTCCAACTTAATGTCCTTCTGCTTATGGGTAAAGTAAAACTTTCATGCTTGATATCTGAGATGTTCTATAATATGACTTTAAACTTACAAGTCTAGGCTTCCATCATTCATAAGCATTCCAGGTAAACTAGAGTACTTTAAGAGGCAGAGGAAATAAGATGTAGATAACTGCTCTGCTCAAAGTCCATGCAGGAAGCTTTTCCCCATTTCAGTAGCACCTGCCATGCTAGAGTTTAGAGGAAGCCAATAAGGAAGACTAATAAGGAGAAGTGGCATAAGCCCTATATCTCTAAGTCAGCTACCTCAGCAATAAAAGAAGAGTAATAATACCTATGTGAAGTAGGCATGAAAATGATGCAAAGTGCTTGGCAATTTCATACTCTATGCTGGTTTGAATCTGCTGTGTACTCCAGAAAAGCCAAGTTCTTCAATCCACATTCGATATTGCTGGGTGGGAGTTTTTGATAGTTTCCATGGAGATGTGACTCACCCAAATGTGCATACTAACTGTTGATTAGATAGTTTCCATGGAGATGAGTCTCTAACCATTCAAGGTGGGGCTGCTTACTGGAACCCTTTAAGAGGGAACCATTTTGGAAAAAAGCGTCAGAGCCCATGCAGCCAGAGACCTTTGGAGATGAAAGAAAATGGCCCCAGGGGAGTTTCATGAAACAAGAAGCCTGGAGAGAAAGCTAGCCCCTGTTCATTCGCCATGTGCTTTTCCAGTTGAAAGAGAAACTTTGAACATCATCAGCCTTCTGAACGAAGATATCTTTTATGGATGCCTTCGACTGGACATTTCTATAGGCTTACTTTAATTTAGACATTTTCGTGGCCTTAGAACAGTAAACTTGCAACTTAACACACTCCCCTTTTAAAAAGCTGCTCTGTTTCTGGTATATTGCAGTCTGGCAGCTTTCAAACTAGAACAGAGTAATAACGCCAATATGAAGTAGGCATGAAAATGATGTAAAGTGTCTAGCAATTGCATACTCTGGTTGCAAGACCAGGAGTAAAGAATTTAATGGGTACCAAGAAAAAGCAACATATTTTGCTGGAGTGAGGGCAACACGATAGATAGGCAGGCATGAGAAAAACAAGTAGGCAGGTGAAACTGCTTATAAGACTATCTCAACCAAGGAATAAGACTTGTTTGGCCCTAGCAGTTGGAGCCTCTCTTATACCGGTATTTAAAGAAAAGAATACACACACAAACACATATATATATAATGTAAGCAAAATGGCCAAGAGCTATATAAGGGAGGGTTTACAAAAGCACACAGATGGAATACCATACTTTCTCTGACTGATAGCATTGTATTTTGTAGGAGGAAAAAAACTGAGGTACATGAGAAAAGGGAAATTTTTATAAAATTAACCGGGAAGACCCTAACGTGATTATATCAAAAGCTAAAAAGGCAGGACATGAATAGACATTTCCAGAAAGAAGATATACAGATGGCCAATAAGCATATGAAAAGATGCTTAGTTGTTAAGGAATGCAAATTTAATACTGCAATGAGATACAACCTAATACACACTAGAATAGCCATAACCAAAAAGGCAGATAATAGCAAAAAGTTGGTGAGTCGCGGAAAACTGGGACCCTTATAAAATGCTGGTGTGAACATAAAATGGTATACCCACTCTGGAAAATTCCTTGGCAATTCCTCAAAATGTTAAACCTAGTTGCCACATGACTTAGAATGAAAACATATATCCATAGAAAACTCTGCACATTATAATTTATAGTACTATTATTCATGAGAGGTGAAAAGTACAAACAACCCAAATGTCCAAATGATGAATGACTAAAATATGTGTATAACCATATGATGGAATATTATTAGGCAATAATAAGGGATAAAGTACTGTTATATACAACAATATGGATTAACCCTAAAACAAACATGCTAAGTAAAAGAAGTAAGACACAAAAGGCCACATATTCTATGATTCTATTTATATAAAATATCCAGGAGAAGGCAAATTTAGAGAGACAGAAAGTAGATAAGTAGTGGGCTACGGCTGTGGGTAGGAGGAAAAAAGAGTGACTGCTAAAGGGTCCAGGGTTTACTTGGGGGAGAATGAATATGTTCTAAAACTAGAATTATCTCTTAAAGAACCTAAACACAATATCCAAAGAGGTTATCATTTTAAAGACGAAACACAAGGTATGGTAGCCATCTTCTTCAAAATATTGCCAGTACTCAGGACTGAAAAAACCAGTTGTAATTTCAGCGTCATGCTCTTTCTGTTGTACCACACACAGCAAGGGCAGAGATATGAAAAAATGAACACAAGGGAGACACAAATATACAGTCATTATTCCCAGTCTCCTCATTGACATACACATACAAATTACAATTACCTCACACAGATGATCTCACTCTTTTTAAAACTAGCTTATGTATTTTTAATTGTGGTAAAATGTAAGTAACATTAAAATATTTCTAACCAATCTAAGTGGAAAATTTTTTTATATTAAGTATATTAACAATATTGTGTAGCTTTCACAACTATTTTCAGACCATTTTCATCACTGCAATCCAAAACCAATAGGCATTTAGCAATAATTCCCCAGACCACTGTATCTGGTTACTATCCTGGTTACTGTCTTCATGAATTTGCTTATTCTAAGTATTTCAAATGCGAAAAACAGTACAATATTTATCCTTTGTATCTGACTCATTTCATTCAACGTCACTCAACGTGATATGCTCAAGACTGATCCATGTTATAGAGTGTATCTGTTCTTCACTTCTTCTGAGAGCTGAATAATATTCCACTGTATGGATATACCACATTTTCTTCATAAATTCACCTGTTGATGGTCACCTGGTGTGCCACTTTAAAACCATTATGTACCACAAAAAGCCATGTTTTTTTAATCCTCATTCAATATTATTGGGTGGGATGTTTTAATTAGGTGGTTTCCATGGAGATGTGTCTCCACCATTCAAGATGGGGTTGCTTACTAGAGTCCTTTAAGAGGGAACCATTTTGGAAAAAGCTTCAGAGCTGACATAAAATGAGACCTATGGAGATGCAGAAAGAAAATGCTCCAGGGGAAGCCATTTGAAAAAAGAAAAGCTGGGAAAGAAAGCTAGGAGACCTCACTATCTGCCTTCCCAGACGACACAGAAATGTCATCAGCCCTTTCTTGAATCAAAGTTCATTTCTCTAGATGCTTGGTTTGGACATTTTATGATATCAGAACTATAAACTTGCAACTTAATAAATTCCCTTTATAAAAGCTGTTCCATTTCTGGTTTATTGTATTCCAGCAGCTTTAACAAATTTTTACATTTGGGTTGCTTCCACCTTTTGGCTATTGTGAATAATGGGGCGATAAACTCTGGTGTACAATATCTGTCAAAGTTATTGTTTTCAATTCTGTGGGGCTAATACCTAGGAGGAGAATGACAGGTTCATATGATAATTCAGAGGAAAACAGACAGAGGTTTGCATAGTGGCTGCACCATTCTACATTCCTACTAACAATGTACAAGGGTTCCTATTACTATGAATCCTAGCCAATAACTTGTTATTTTCAGTTTATTTTTTAATAATAGACAACCTAGTGGATGTGAAGTGGTCTCTAACTGTAATTTTAATTTTCATCTCTCTAATGGATAAAGATGTTGAAAAACATTTCATATATTTATTGGTCATCTGAATAACTTCTTTACAAGAGTATCTATTCAAACTGTTGGCATATTTTTCGAGTTGTCTTTTGCTTGCTGAATTATAGAAGAATTTTACATATTATGGATAGTAAACCCTTATTAAATAAAGGGTTTACAAGTATTTTCTCCCATATACTCGGTTGTCTTTACACTTTTTTGATAATGTTCTTTGATACACAAGTTTTAAATTTAATGAGGTCCATTTTATCTAATTTTTTTCTTCTATTACCTGTGCTTTTGGTATTAAATCTAAAAATCCATTGCCTATTACAAGATCCTGAAGATATGTCATCTTATGTCATCTTCTAAGAGTTTATAGTGTTGGTCTTAGAAGATAATATGTTGAACTAATTTTTATATATGGTGTGTTAGTTAGATTCAGTTGTCAACTTGGCCAGGTGAGCATACCTAGTTTTGTTGCTGTGGACATAAGCCAATGGTACACGAATCTCATCTGTTGCTAATTACATCCACAGTCGGCTAGGAGGCGTGTCTGCTGCAATGAGTGACGTTTGAACTTAATTGGCTGGTGCTTAAATAAGACAGCGCAACGTAGCAAAGCCTAAGCAGCTCCACATTCCTCATCTCAGCACTCCCAGCTCAGCCCAGGCCTTTGGAGATACAGAAAGAAGTCACCCCGGGGAAAGTTGCTGGAACCCAGGGGCCTGGAGAGAAGACCAGCAGAGACCATCCTGTGCCTTCCACGTAAGAAAGAACCTCAGTGGAAAGTTAGCTGCCTTTCCTCTGAAGAACTAACAAAATAAATCCCCTTTTATTAAAAGCCAATCCGTCTCTGGT
>PVIY010046301.1:0-18553 GCA_004026745.1 Myrmecophaga tridactyla | reverse complement strand
ATCTCAGCACTTGCAGCTCAGCCCAGGCCTTTGGAGATGGAGAAAGAAGTCACCCCGGGGAAAGTTGTTGGAACCCAAGGGCCTGGAGAGAAGACCAGCAGAGACCATCCTGTGCCTTCCACGTAAGAAAGAGCCTCAGTGGAAAGTTAGCTGCCTTTCCTCTGAAGAACCAACAAAATAAATCCCCTTTTATTAAAAGTCAATCCGTCTCTGGTGTGTTGCATTCTGGCAGCTAGCAAACTAGAACATGTATCTTCAGTGAATTTTTTTGCTTTCCTTTTTCCTAGAGGAAACAGAGAACAAGAGGTGATAGAGTTAGGTTAATATATCAACCTTAATTCCAAAATAACGACTTTCCAGAGGCAGTCTACTCAGTAGAAAATCTGTTAAACCATGACTTCATTACATCTGTTAAATCTATCGATTCCTCTATCAGTTGAGATGCCAATGTTTCCAATTACTAATACAATTGATAATCAGTACAGATTAACACTTCTATCCCTTCTCATGAGTCTTCTATTACTTTAGTCACATAGCACTGAAATTTTAGGTAGAGATCTGGCTTATTTTGAATAATATTTTTAGTAGTTAAATGAATTAATTAAAGGACATGGTTATATCTGTCACTTTGGTTGTGCTGGTTTGAAAGGACATATGTCCCCTAGAGAAGCCATGTTTTAATCAAAATCCCATTTCATAAAGGTAGAGTAATCCCTATTCAATACTGTATGTTTGAAACAGTAATCAGATCATCTCCGTAGATGATGTGATTTAATCAAGAGTAGTTGTTAAACTGGATTAGATGACAACACGTGTCCACCCATTTGGGTGGGTCTTGAGAAGTTTCTGGAGTCCTATAAAAGAGGAAACATTTTGGAGAATGAAGGAGATTCAGAGAGAGCAGAGAATGCTGCAGCACCACGAAGCAGAGAATCCACGAGCCAGAGACCTTTAGAGATGAAGAAGGAAAATGCCGCCCGGGGAGCTTCATGAAACCGGGAACCAAGAGAAAGCCAGCAGATGCCACCATGTTCACCATGTACCCTTCCAGCTGAGAGAGAAACGTTGAACGTCATCAGCTTTCTTGCACCAAGGTATCTTTCCCTGGATGCCTTAAATTGGACTTTTCTATAGACTTGTTTTAACTGGGACATTTTCTCAACCTTAGTACTGTAAACTAGCAACTTATTAAATTCCCCTTTTTAAAAGCCATTTTGTTTCTGGTATGTTGCATTCCAGCAGCTAGCGAACTAGAACGTTGATCAATAAAAATAAGTCTTTAGAATCTTAAATAATCGATGAAACAGTTATTTTTTATTTTGCCGTAGCATTTTAGAGAGATGTTCCTTTTCAGTCTGCTAATTTTAAATGAAGTATGCATTTATTGACTATCTATTATGTGGAAGATATAAAAGAAATATGTTGCATGGTTTACTGCTCTCAAGGAACAGACAACTTTCATGAGAAAGTAATGCTCAAAGAAACAAAACAAAAAGAAAACAAAGTAAAGTAGTATAAAGAAGCATAACATTCAATATTTTACTGCTGAACTATATAATACGAACAATTAATACATAGTCTCATAGACCTGCAGGACTAAGATAATGAATAAGCTGTTGGTATCAAGTACAAAGAAAGGTTAAAAAGGGTCAGTCAATATGGGCAATTGGTGGAGTATACTTGAATGAAAGACTCTACCATAATTAGGATTGCAGCTATTACAGTATGTTGTGCTATCAGGATGAATACGGAAGAAAATAGTGCTTGGAATAAGAATGTTAATAACTATTGTACTGTATCATTTGAACTTTCCTTATGAAACTTATTCCTGCAAAGGAAAAGCTAAGCCTACTTATGATTATGCCTGGGTGTCCCCCAAAAAACCTCTTTTGTTGCTCAGATATGGCTTCTCTCTCTAAGCCAACTCATCAAGTAAACTCACCGCCTTTCCCTTATGTGGGACATGACTCCCAGAAGTGTAAATGCCCTTGGCAATGTGGGACAGGACTCCTGGGATGAGTCTGGACTTGGCAGCATGGGATTGAGAAAGACTACTCAACCAAAAGGGGAAAGAAAGAAATGAGACAAAGTAAAGTTTCAGTGGCTGAGAGAGTTCAAATAGAGTGAAGAGGTCATTCTGGAGGTTATTCTTATGCCTTATATAGATGTCCCTGTTTAGTTTTTAGTGAATTCAAATAGCTAGAAGGAAGTACCTGAAACTGTGAACTGTATTCCAGTAAGTTTGATTTTTCTTCTTCTTCTTCTTCTTTTTCGGGGGGTGCATGGGCTGGAAATCGAAACTGGGTCTTCTGCATGGCAGGCGAGTATTCTACCACTGAATGACCCATGCACATAGTAGCCTTGATTCTTGAAGGTAATTATATGTTCTGCTTTGCCCCGTCCAGCGGGGTGAGGAACGGGGGCTCGTGGCTACGCGGAGGAAAATGGTGAGACAGGAGACACGAGGAATGACAGCGAGACTGGGTGATGGTCAAGCTGCTAAATAAAAAGCATATATACTCTCAATAAAAAGCATATATACTCTTGGGGAGGGGAGGAGTTGTGGGTAAGGAAGTTAGGGACGTGGAGGTCGAGGATTGGCTGACACTGTGGTTGGGGCTAGAGGCAGAACTCAGTTTCGCGCCCTGCACCTGCATACTGTTTTATTAGCCTGGGCAGTGGCGGGAAACGGAGAACAAAGGAGTGGGGAGAAAGAAGAACAAGGAAGTGGGCTCCGCTCTGGCGGCCATATTACTGTCATTGCTAAACTCAGTGTATATCCATATTGACTGCTCCCAACAATTATATAACCATATAGCTTTTACAGTGTGGCTGTGTGATTGGGAAAACCTTTTGACTGACACTCCCTTTATCCAGTATATAGATGAGTAAAAAATAAGGACAAATAAATAATTAATGGGGGGGGGATAAGGGGCATGGGATGTTTTGGTATTTTTATTTATTTATCTATATATATTTTGAGTAATAAAAATGTTTAAGAATTGATTGTGGTGATGAATGCAAAACTATATGATGATGCTGTGAACCACTAATTGTACACTATGGATGATTATATAGTATATGAATATAGCTCAGTAAAATTGCGTAAAAATGTTACATTTGTTCACATAGAAATAACATAAATTAAAAATCAGAATGATTTCCAAGCTTGCCTCAGTTGTTATTACAGAGTTTTCAATTATATTTTAACATTATATATATTGGTCTTGTAATCATTTTTTAATTCTAATTTTATTCCCCCAACCTAAATATACTTTTGTGTATTTTCTTTTAATGTTATATGTTACTCAAAATAAGAATCATGTTAAGAACAAAACAAAAAGCTCATGAAGGCTGCTGCAATTAATCTCTAGAAATACAAGGTATAAATGCAGGTAATATACAAGTTGTATCGACAGTGACCACAGCGTGGCAACCTAGCCTCACGCACGGCATCATGAAACTAGATCCAGCTGCGTAATCACGATAACAACCTCAAAATACAGTGGGCTCTTTCTTCCAAGAAAATCATCACAGAAAACCAGGCTTAAAGCATTATACTGTGTTGTGTACATATATGCTTTTCCCGACTCATATCTGGTCTTGCCTCTTACCTTGCCAACTTCCCTTTGTCCCAAAAATATAGTCAAACCATCCTTTATCTAAAAATAGAACAAATGAATCCTTTCTAATACTCAAGCTAGCTACATGTTAGCTCACTATCCGACTTTTTTTTTCTCTTTCCCTCCATTTTATTTAGAAAGCAATAGCAGAACTTTCATTTAGTGTGGAACTCATATCAGATCATTTCTTAGAGGCCTTCAAATATTTACATTTATAAAGTTTCCAGCACACATTACTTTCATTAACATGAATATATATACAAAAATGTACTCACAAGCTAATTGTACGTTGATTCTAGTTTCTTTGGAGATAAGCATTCACTTTGGAAAGTTACATGTAATTAGGAGATAATTTTGAACTGTCTGAATATTAAATGTCTTACAATCCTGTTGGCAAGATACTATTTTTCTTCTTTTTGACTCTTCATTGGTTTCAAGCACTTTGATTTGTTTCTCTATATCCAGGAGTTTGAGATTAATCTATTCCACATGGATCCATGGGCATTTCTACTGTAGAATTAAGACATGATTTTGAGATATGGTTTATCTAAGTGGGAAATCCAAGGCCGTTAGTAACAACCATAACAAGTTAACCAATGTCAAAGACGAAATCCCAATAAGGAATCACTGCAATCACTTACTTTAGGAATTGCCTGAAAGGACATATTTTCCACAAGTCACTTTGGAATTTGCGAAAAGGAAGATGATTAGGCAATGAGAAAGCACTTCTTGCACACTTTATTCTCCATTTTCCCTAGGTTTTGTGCAAGTCCAGAAAGATCAAGAGCAAGATGAGATACTGGGTATCACCTTTTCTGTTGTATGTTTTAATGAAGTGGAATATAGAATTTACTGCATTTTCTGGTGAAATTAAATAACAGATTTTCATGATTGGCGGGTGTGTCACTTGAGAATTATGTTCAGCTACACTTGATGTAATTCTTGACAAGCCATAGTTTTCAAAAATAACAGTTTCACCTTTTCCACTTACCAAGAAGTTTGGAGGCAAACAGGTTTCTATCTTTCTGTTCCCATCTTCATGGGGAAGACAGGCACTGCCCACTCATTGCAAGGCATTTAGCAGCTGTGGCGTCCACTCACTGGAGTACTGATAGTGTGTTTTGATGTTGTGACATCCAAATCAGTCTCCACAGATTTCTAAAATGCTCCTCATTGAGAACCACTGGGCAATATCAGATTCCATTAGCAAAGAAGGAGAGACGGGAACTTGGGAGAAAGGTGCCTGCCAGAGCCAATACAGAAGTAGACATGAAGGGCAGAGGTAAAGATGGGAAGAAAAAAAGAGATACATGTTGATTCATTTACTTCTTGTGCTGTTATGAGCCCCAGAAAAGCCATGTTCTTTATCTTAATTCAGCCTTGTGGAGGAAGACCTATTGTTTGGGCGGCATCTATTTGATTAAGTTGTTTCCATGGAATGTGACCCACTAATTGTGGATGGCACCTTTTGATTAGGTGGTTTCCATGGAGATGTATCTCTGCACATTCAAGGTGGGTCTTAATCCACTTACTGGAGTCCTTTAAGAGGGAACCATTTTGGAAAACGCTCAGGCTGATATAGAGACATTTGGAGATGCAGAAAGAAAATACCCCAGAGGAAGCTGTTCGAAGCCAGAAACTAAAGGACCAGCAGATGCCAGCCATGTGCATTCCCAGCTGACAAAGGTGGTCCATGTCATTGACCTTTATAAAAACCAACCCATTTCTGGTATCTTGTGTGCTGGAAGAACTAACGAATTAAAACACTTCTTTCATTAAAAAGGGAATTTCATTTCAAAGTTATTTACTAAATGCCAGGTACAAAGGGAAAAGTAATGTGAGATAATATTGCCATCTGAAACCACAACCTTGGAACATAGTTGCACAAGAGATCAATGGAGAGGCCTGAATAAACTGCTAAGTGAAAGAAAATGTTATGAACAATGAACTATGTTGAACATTCTATCAGAATTTTACCAGAATTAAGGAGACTACTGAAATAACTTTTAATCCTCCAATTCAGTTTCTTTCCCTATCAAAGGAAAAGAAAAGTTATAGAGAAAAAGGGAAATCAGGTTTTAAGTTGAAGTAAATACTTTTTTAATTCTATAAATTTTAATAATTGTTAATCCCCTTTTCCTTTAGAAAGTCATTTCATATCAGCAAATATATTTTACTTAATTGTTTAAAGTATATTTTTATATGTTTTTACTCTTTTTTCAAGTATCATAGGATTATTATGAAAATTTATAGTCCTTCCTGGAATTCATTACTTAGTGCTAATATTTACTTGCTTTCTAATGAAAAACCTATAACCTGATTAGCCACTATAAAGCAGGCGTACTATTCCTGTTAGTACTGGTAAAAGTTTGATCAGTGCTTTTGGATGGCGGGAAGTGTGAACAGGCAAGATTTATAGTGTGAAAAAATTTTGAAAACAACATATTTATGTAGACGAATGCTCACACAATCAGAATAAAGAATCATAGACTCTTGGAATCACAGGAATTTTTAGGATTTCCTTTCCTGATTTAATTATTTTCTTTAGCAATGATCTTTGCTAATTTTTCTTTCTTATTGTCTATCTCCCCCTCTCCATGAAACCAAGGATTTAATTGTTTGTTTCATACTGTATACTACCATGTCTTCAGTGCTGCCAACTCTGGAATAACAGTATGCACTGAATAAATATTTGTTAAAAATTAAGGAATGTTGGGTAGATTGAAATACTGGTGGTCAATGACAGGGAGGAGTAAGGGGTATGGTACGTATGAGTTTTTCTTTCTTTTTCTAGAGTGATGCAAATATTCTAAAAAAGATCATGATGAATACACAGTTAATCGATGATATTGTGAGCCATTGATTGTACACCATGTATGGACTGTGAGTGAGGATTTTTCAATAAAAATATTTTAAAAAAGAATTGGAAATGAATAATAGGGGGACAAAGGGTAAAATAAATTGGGTAGTTGGGAAATACTAGTGGTCAAGGATGGGGGTAAGGTATATGGTATGTGTGAGTTTTTTCTTTTTATGTTCTAAAAAATGATCATGGTGATGAATACACAACTATGTGATGATATTGTGAGCCATGGATTGTACACTATGTATGACTGTATGTGTGTGGAGATTTCTCAATAAAAACATTAAAATAAAAACAAAAGGAATTGGATTTAAAAAATTAATGAATGAGCGAATTAGTAAATGAAATGTATCTACATCTGTTAGTCACCCTCAACTTAGATTTCCTACATCATATTTCAACTAAGCCTACATTTGAACACATCTGGTGATTTAAAAAATATGTGTACATACAAAAATATTTATTCTTTTTGAGACAATGTAATAAGGTCCTATTAAAATAGACAAATACCGATAGAAACATCTCTCCTTTTTGTGTGAGCAATTTCTTACCTCTGATTTATTTCAAACGTGTATACTCCAAATATATATTCTGAATATATCCCAAATATATAATAAATATATGTAACCCATACATATATATTCTAAATATATAAAAATATTCCATATATATTCTTTATATATCTATAAATCTTATATGTTAAAGTGTGTTACAATAACCAGGTTGGACAATTGGTCTAACAGTCAGTTTCTAATTACACCTTAAGCACACTTGTGTAGTGCTTCTAGTACTTTTAATACATGATTTAAGGAGAAGGATGAGATAAAAGAAGATCAAAATTAAAGAGACTATAAACATTTTTGAAGGGAATTACATTCTTTATAGTAATATAGAGAAGTTTTTTTTTTTTAAAGCTTACACTTCCTTTTTTTCTTTCACAGTATGGGGGAGGTTGGGTATATATCCATGTGGTTTGTATCCTTTCTTGGGGCAGGCCAACAGAGTGGTGGTCAAGACTTAAGACAAATTTAAACCCCTTCCTGGCAAATGGCCCTCTCGGCAACAATCCAGGTTCTCCATACATTGTCCTCAGAGATCCTGTAAAAACAGATGATGACTGTGAAGGTGCTATGAAATGCTGTGATGCGTCTAAGTGTGGCGGGAAATGCACACACGCTCTAATGATTGACCCTAGCTTTCACTATTCACCTTCACAATCCAAAGCATGCTTAAGTATCAGGCAACATCGCCCTCTTATCAGTTCTCTGACTCCCTCATTTTAAAATACCTTCTGTATTTTGTCTTATGTTCTCCTAAGGCAGCTTCAGATTTTGTATCCAATTATAACAGAATTTATGGTTGGATTGGTCTAAATGGTAGACCATAATCTTCACTAATGAGTAAAAGGCATGCCAGCTCAGAAGAAACTCTGTGTTTACTTCACTTGATTTCACTTATACATCCTTCAAGTGACGTTTACTGGATGCCCACAATATGCCAGGCACTTGAAATGCAGCGATGGACAGAACAGATGCCACCATGCAATTGATATTCTTAGCAGTGTTCTTCATTGTTCATTATACAACCAGTGTTTTACCACCCATTATGTTTCCCACAACTTCCCTTTCTTCTCTAGAGCAACATAAATCCCACGCCAATGGTTGTTAGAGATCAGTTTTCACTCTTGGTTAGATTACTTCCTCCTTTGTCTCCCCCTGCCCTCCCTGTCCCCTCCACACCATCCCCCCCTGCCACTTCCACCCAGATATTGGTTAAAGAAGTGCATTCAGAAGAAACCATCTTTGAATTGTTTTCCAGATTCATCTTTTCCAAAAGGTTATGCTCTCAAATGGTATTCTTAAAATCCACCTATTATTGATCCCTATGCTTTATTTTTGGGTCTTAATATATTTCTGTGTTTCAATGATACTGGGAATAACTAGATTTGTCAAGCAATCTCTGCTGTCCAAGGATGAGGATTCTTGAATCAAGCAGGGGATCCCCAGAATTTCTTTATGAAGTCTAAGAGATTATGAGACATTTTTAGAAGATACGCATTTCAATTTTGATCACCCATAGATAATTCTGAAAGTTCACATGAATATAGGCATTTTGTTCTTGTTTTGTCTTATGATGCAACTGGCTTTATTTTACTCTTACATTTATATTGATATAATCTATTAAAGTTTGCTTTGGGAAATATATGGAAGAAAACTCAATCCGTGATGTTTAGATAATGTGTCTAAGTTAAAAAATGTAAGAAATTAGTGAGATCCATGAGAACTATTCCTTATGATGTCAATTTCAGAAAGATGAATTTTTCCCATTTGTGTAATTTGAAACTCAATAATTTAAGAAATATTTAATGAATGTATGCCTTTTGCATAGGTTGCTCTGTAACATGTCATAAAAATTATGAATCATGTAGATAATAACTTGTATGCATTCACAGAACAAAGATTTCTATGTTAGACATTGTAGACTATCCTGGCAAATGTTCTATTTTGTTCTTATATTTTACTCAAAAATGGGAAAAAATGAACTCCAGCCAAAACCAAATTCTACATAGATATTTTTAATATGTTTCTGTTATGCTTTTTTTTTAAGGAACTTTAAAGTAGCTTCTTGGAATTCTAAAATAATTTTCTGTGGTTAATCTGACAATCATAGCCACATTTTCCAGGTGAGAAAACAGAAAAAAAAAATGGGTTTATTAAAAGAGTCAAACTTTGCATACAGCTCAACATTATATAATGTTACTCAAGACCAGTATTCAATTCTGATTGTGTTTTTCTGAGGCAGTAAGAAAGTCATTTATATTCCTATAGCACTGAAGTGAAAATGGGCTTACAGCTGGGTGATGAAATGAGGCTAACTTGCTAATTGGTCTTAAACATGTTGGCTCATAAACACCTTGACTATTGAGGGGTAGGTTGAAGATAATGCTAGTGAAAAGTTTGCTGACCACTTAGCTGCTATTTAGATTACTTTCTGCCAACAGGAGTTATGTTAATATAGCTATCAACATTTTTATCTATTTTGAACTCAATGTATGATACATAAATCCATTCTCAGTATAAAAATATTTTTCAAAACTACTGATAAAGTCTCTCCTGACTTATATATGGAAATAACCACTGTAATTCACTTGATTTATAGTCCAACAGGCCCTTTATGTGTGTGTGTACATTTATGTGGACATTTAGAAATCTATAATGTTGTTTTGTGTATTTTTGAAAACACTCACTGTACAGATGGTGTTATCTATTGTTTTGTTACTTCATTTTCTCACCTAAAATGTTTGGAGGTAATACAATGTCAGTTTATACAGAACTATCTCATTAATTTTAACTGCTCTTTAGGATTCCAAAATATGGAAATACTGTAGTAATTTCAACATTTCACTATTGGAAGACATTTAAAGTCCTATATATTTTCCACTACTACAAATAATTTTTAGTGAATACCCTTGTAGATAACTTTTAGTGCTCACATATGAGTGTTTCTCTAGACTTGCATTGTCCAATATGATAAGCTACTAGACACATATGGCTATTGGGCCCCGAATTGAGATGTGCTGTAAAAATGGAAACAGATATCAGATTTCAAAGACTTAGCATATTAAAAAATAAAATGTCTCATTAATAGCATTTTATACTTAATTACATGTTGAGATGTATTGGGGATATACTGGGCTAAATAAAATATATTATAATTAATTTACTTGTTTCTTTTTGCTTTTTAATGTTGTTACTAGAAAAATTAAAATGATATATCCGGTTTGCATTATGTCTACAGGAGAGTACTGCTCTTAGACAACAATTCTCAAACTTTAGAAAGCACCCAAATTTCTCGGAAGGAGGATTTTTTTCTAAGGGAAAATGTGGCGTACAGAGCTCCAGGATTCAGTTCTTCCACCAAAACAACTACTACCAGGCAGGAACTGTCTGAAATAACTATTTTGAAACCTCAGAGGCTAGAAGAATACTGTATAGCATCCAGGGAAAAGCAGGAGGAAGAGTCTGATAAATTATGGTTAAGAATTGTAAATTGCTTTCCGCACATAACAGCTACCAGCACCCATCCCCACCTCATAGCAGGACGTTGCAGGGTCCAGTCACTGGCTAGCTCACTGGTGACAAAAAACATAAGGGGTGGGCATGACTGATCGCTAATCTGGACTTTTGATTAACATATTAGGATCACTGGGTCCTGGCTGTGAGGTTAGCTATTGTTTCAACCCATCTGACAAAGGCAGAAGCCATCATAGTTTCAACCCTCCAAGGACAGGGACAGAGGGCGTGGAGATTTAAAGACACAAGTTTGTCTGCCCAAAGCAAATGCATTGTGTAGGGTTTTCCTTGTCTTTCTGGGCCTCTTTCTTGTCCTGGTCTTTTGCTTGATAGTTTTCTTTTTTTTAGTTCCTTAGTTTACAGGAGTTTGGTTGTCCCCTCTGCTTCCTAGGAGACAGCCCTGCTTCTCCCACATATTAGAAGCCATAGGCCTTTATCCCAAACTGTCTACCTCTATAGTTTTTTACACTCCTTTTGCTGTCTCATGCTGCTTTTGCCGATGTCTGCTCAGGCAGACAAACCTGATAAGAGGGCTGGAGCTCAAGAGGATCTCCATCTTATCACCAGCACGTTACAAAACTAAGAAACAAGCATCCCAGGAAATAAATCCTAGCGTTAACATTTTAAAATATTTAAGTCATAGATCAGAATTGAGACTGTAGTTTACCGGGGATGGGGTAGAATAGGGAACAGAAAGTTAAGGCTTAAAATGTATGGAGTTCCTATTTTGAATGTTGGGAATGTTTTGGTAATGGATGGTCATGACAGTGGCACAACTTTTTTAATGAAATTAACAGCATTAAGATATATATCTGAATATGATTAAAAGAGGAAAATTTAGTTTGCATATATGCTAACAGAATAAAATTTTAAAAAGAAATCCATGGGACTACAGTACACAAACAGTGAGCCTTAAATTAAGCCATGGGCTGTAATTAATAGTACAGTTGTAAAAATGTGCTATCATCAATTGTAACAAATTACAGGTTGTTGTGGTTGATGTGGTATATGGGAATCATGATTTTTAGGCATGATTATTCTGTAATCCCATGACTTTTCTAATTAAAAAATAATTCTTGAAAGACTTGTTAAAACACAGATGGCTGGCCCCAACTCCCAGAGTTTTTGATACATAGGTTTGGGATAGTATCTGACAATTTGCATTTTTAACTAGTTCCTAGGTGGTGTTGGTATTGGTGCTGGGGACCATATTTTGAGAACCACTGATTTAGAAGACAATTATTTAGAAATGGAACTGCTGAGCCAGAGGGCATTTCTTTCTTTTCTTCTTTCTTTTTTTTTTTTTTAATAGATACTACCAAATTTCTGTCTAGGGTGTACCACCATGTTTTACCAATGCTTGCAATTCCACTTCTTATACCCTTTCCTACACCAAATATTGTAAATAGCTTTCATTTCTTCCAATCTAATGAGCTCAGGTAGTAAATTTAAATCTCATTCATCAAAGACAGTGTACCTTGATTCAGTTACATATTGTTATTTTTGTTTTTCCAGGATATTGCTATGTATGGCCAATTCTGCAACTTCATTCCATTTACTATTTAAATATCCCCATTTTATCTCCCTTCTAATAGGGTTGTGCAATAGCAAACAAATTGAAACTGTTCTGTTAGTCATATTAAACAAATACCTAATAGTGAGAAGAGCTCCCACAGTCAAGAAAATTGCCATCAGAGGGGGCAGAATTGGGGAAAGGGAATCACTCTTCAGTGACCCCTCTCAATGTAAATGTCAGTAATTGAATAAAAATACCTATAAGTGAAAAGACAGCTTTAAACATCTGCCACAATGGCATATTGTGGAGCAAGCTTAATTAAAAATTAATCAGCTGATAGAACTTATCCAACATGGTAATTCTCTCAACTGAAAACAGGAGAAGTGAAGAAATAAATTTTGAAAAATATTAAGATATGCTTGCTTCCATTTAATGGAATGCAAAATTATAACAAACTCTATTTTGGTATAAATAAAATAAAATGTAAAATTATAATAAGCTCTATTTTGGTATCATAAAACATTTAAACTAATGTAAGTTTCAATGCACCTAATTTTCAATTTCTCAGTATTTTTTCTACTTTTTTATGTTCTGGAAAAAATTAGCATTAAAAAGCACATGAAAACATGTACATAATTGTGAACATCTTTCCTTTTGCCTCAGAGTCCAATATACCTCAATACAGCACCGGTATTTATTTAAAATTTAGGATTTTGTTCATTATGGAATTTTTGCATTTTTATTTTTTTTAATGTTGAATTAAACTGTTATTTACCTTAATTACTGAGTGTTCAGTGTCCCCTAAAATTTTGCACCCAAGGCGAGTGCTTCACTATCTCTACTGACTCTGCCAAGTGGAGACATACATGCCCATCTTAGGAAGACAAACATTAATTCTCAGAAATGGTACAGACTGAATCTATGGGCAAACAGGAAAAACTATTTTTGTTCCTAGCTGGCTCATGAGATGCAAAGTACCTCACTGTCACTATGAAGTCAGTTTTTCATAGTTTCATGTAGAATTGTGCTTTCCTTTTCTTTTATTACCCCTGCCTTTAAATAGTGTCCTTACAGACCTAAATTATTATTCTTTTGACAATGCTACATAATCTTATAATAGAATATATGTCCCATATTTGTAGGTTATGAAAGTAACTTGTAAAAAACATAGTAGATACTAAAAATAAAACATTATCCAACTTAAGAAATAGAACGTTAATAACAGTAAAAGCCATCTGTATGTCATCTTCCAATCCACTTCTCTACTTCCTCCTGCAGGGAAGCACTAGCTCAAATTTTTCCTTATCATTCCCTTGCTTTTTATAATTGTATAATGCATACATGTTTTCCAAAATAATATACTGCTTAGTTTGGCTTGTTTTTGAGTTTTATAACATGGTATAATGCTATGTTATTAGGTGGTCTTCGGTGATTTGCTTTTCTTATTAAACATTCTCTTTTCATTGCATCAGGCTGAAATAATTTTTACTGCAATACACTATTTTGTCGGGTAACTACATCATAATTTAGATTTGCATCCTGTGGATAGTAGACATTTGAACTGCTTCTAGTATCTTTCTATTGAAAAATATTGTTATAAACACTCCTGTGTACAGAACACAAGAGCAACTGTATCTCAGAATATATGACTAAGAATAGAAACGTTGAGTTATAAGGGAAAAGATAATGCCAAGTTACTCAAGAAAGTTGTTCTAATAATTTGTTCTCACCCAGAA
Source organism: Myrmecophaga tridactyla (assembly GCA_004026745.1). NCBI lineage: Eukaryota > Metazoa > Chordata > Mammalia > Pilosa > Myrmecophagidae > Myrmecophaga > Myrmecophaga tridactyla. The sequence continues at coordinate 4,742 of PVIY010046301.1, read as the reverse complement.
TAAAAATTCCTTTGCTCCATGTCCTTGCCAAAGTTTGATTTTCTCAGGCTTGTTACTTTATGCCAGTCAGATGCTTGAGGAAAATTGTATTTTATTGTGGTCTCATGTGCCTTTCTCTGATTGTTAATGAAGTTGAGCTTCTTTTCATATTTGTGAAAACTCCGTATGAGTTTGCTTCTTCTGTGAAATGTCTGTTCCATGCCTTTTGCTAATTTGTCTAGTGAAATATTGTCTTTCTTATTGATTTGTAGAAATTCATTATATATACTGGTTACTAAACATTAAGTATTTTACGTCTTCTCTTTTCACTGTCTTTATGGTACCTTTTGATGAATCCAGGTCTTCTAAATTTTAATGTAGTCAAATGTATCAACCTTTTTCTTTATCAGATGCATTTTGATCCTTAGAAATTATTTTCCTCCCCCAAAATATAAATCTAGTCATCAATTTTTTTTCTCTTGTAATTGTACTGAATAAACATTATACTGAGCCTCATACTTTGTAATGGTTTCTCCTTTTAACACACATAGATGTGGCCACAAAACCTATTCTCTTGCTTCTTTTGGAAGGGGGGTTAGGTCTTATGCATGGATTATAATTTATTACTCAGATTTCAGGGATGACATTTGCCTAACTTCCATGGAAACGAGAGTACCATAAAAGGGATTAAATTCTCTGGATCAAAATAAACAAGGATAATTTCTGAGGTCAAGTATTTTTTAGTAATGCAGGGAGCAAAAAAGAAACAAGTGAGCAGACACTAAATAAGCAGAGAATTGTGTGTAGGCATTTTTGGATTTACTCAAGAAAATGGAAATTCTCTTATTTTATTAAATATACTGTCTCTCTCCCTTTCTCTCTATCCTTTCGTTGCTCTTCCTGCTAATGACCAGAGTTGACCAATTTGGAAAGCTGTGATCACTATGAACTTTTTAATCAGAAAAGTGTGTGTGAATGAGTGAGTCTTTAAAAAGGCACACTTGTGAGTAATTTTTTAAAATCAGAATTCTAGATGAGCTGACAATCTGACACAAACCTTCCTTTCAAGATCTAAGTATCATTTACTTTTTTTAATGGTTTTTATTGTGAAATATAACATATATACAAAAAAAGAAAAAGCAATAATTTTCAAAGTGCACGCCAACAAGCAGCTATAGAACAGATTTCATAGCTTGGTATGGGTTACCATAGAATCATTTACCCTGGCTCTTAGACCACTACATTTCCCACTAAGCTAGATAATTATGGGATGAGATTTGATTATGGATGTCTTACAATATGAAGTTTGACTTGATCATAATAGCATCAGCAAACTGATATTGCTTTTTTATTTTTTTTATCATGCTTACAAAATAAGAAGCTAGGATCCAAAAGCAGAAAGCAAACTGAAGGGAGAATACCTCCTTGGCCAAATCTTATTAGTTCCTCTGAGAAATTTACAAGTAAATAAACCATATAACACAAATACAAATATGAAGTAGAATAAAATAAGGGATGGACAAAGCCTGGCTTACAATATAATGCAGTGATTAAAAGCATGGATTCTGGATCAAATGTACCTCAATTCAAATCCCAGCTCCAAAACCTATTTCTATGCTATAATCCATGACTCAGTTTATTTGTTTTTCCTATCAGAATAATAATAGTACCTACTTTGCAGGATTTTCAGGATTAGATTAAATACTAAAACAGTTAAAAAAAAAACATATAAAGTTTACAGCATAGAACTCAGGACTAATGAGTCATTTAATTATCATTAAATATTATCAGCCTCAAAGTTGGGCATATGGACACTGACACCAAGGCCATACAGTTATCAGTTCTAAAGAGCAGTGAGTGAAAGTAAAATTACATCTGGTAGGAAAGCCTGCAATTAAGGAATAAAGAAAAGGTCAATTATTAGGTAAGAGCAGCTAAATGTCAAATTTAGCCAGATAGGGCCATATGAAGTTAAGGGTTGCAACCAATCGATTACTGGATGACAAGAAGGCAGGTGCCAAGAGTTGATTGGAGCAAAAAGTAGACTTGAGGTCATGGTTAAAAGCCAAGATTAAAACCTGGCAGAAGCAAATAAAGAAGCAGGAAATTGAGGCTTGAGGCAAATATGTGGGGTGGTCCTCACTGATTCCGTCAGACTACAGCTTGCAGGCAAGGTCTTCATTTTTATTAGTATTTGTTAACTATAAAAATAATATGTGGTCCTTATAACAAAGTGGTCCTATCTACCTCCATGACAATAATCTCATTTCCAGAAAAAATCACTGGTAAAATTTTTTTGTCTATATTTCAGATATTTTCTGAACACAAATCTCTTTCTTTTATATAGAAATCAGATCATGTTTATCTTTGTTTTCATTTAAAAATATAGTTGGATATCTTTCTATATCCATATATCTCTAGCCTTGAATTCTTTTTAAATAGTTGAGTCATATTTTTGTATTGGTGATCCATAATTCATTTATCAGTTTGATCAAATTATATTGTTTCCAGAATTTTGCTCTTACAAACAGTACTGCAATAATCTTTCCTATTGTTTTATTTACTTATTTATACAAAAATACATGCAGGAAAAATTATAAGAGTGAGATTTCTGGATAAAACATCAGGTGCACTTTAAAGTTTCATAGGTCACTGTTGGAGATTTAATCATGTCCCACATACTAAGGGTACATCTTAATCCAAAATTACTGAAGTCCTTATAAGCAAAGAAATTTGGACCTGGAAGGAGTTAGAAACTGGAAGTCAATGGAACCTGAAAGAGAAAGGAGAAGATGCTATCATATGCATTGCCATATGAAGGAAAAGCCAAGGAATTCCAGAGATTGCCTGCCAGCCAGCCAAAAGATACTGACTCTAGGAAGGAACATGCCTTCTAGACTTGATATGTGAGTCAATAAATTCCTTTGGTTAAGCTAACCCATTGTATGATATTTGTTTTAGCAGCTAGGAAACTCAAACAATTAAAACAATTTTTGGTACCAGAAAGTGGTACCAAAAATACCCCAAAATTTGTAATTGGGTAATGGGTAGAACCTGGAGGAATTGTAATGGGTAGAAGCTGGAAGAATTGTGAGGTGCTTGATAGGAAAAAACCTTAGATTTCTTTGAAGAGACTTTAAATGATAGACATGTCATGGAAAATTGCAAGAAAGGCAATCCTTTTTATAAGGTGGCAGACAACTTGGCATTGAATTGTGTTCTGATGTCAGTTGGAAGGCAGAACTTGTAAGCAAGGTATTTGGATTTTAGCTAAGGAGATTTCCAAGCTAAGTATGGAAATTACAGCCTGGTTTCTCTATGAAGTCTGTACTTACAGTGAAATGAGAGAAACAAGAGATAAACTGAAGATTGGACTGTTAAGGAAACCAGCAATGCATAATTTGAAAAATTCACAGCCTATCTATAGGCTATGAGGCTATGAGAGTAGGGCCAGAGTAGCTCTATTAGGGACCTTCCTGAGCTTCTAAGAACTGAGTCTCTGGAGAATCAAGATTGGAAATGCAATTATCCAGGATGGATCTGTGGAAAATTCTATTGTCTTATGGTTTAGACGTGCTTGAACTGCATGCAAAGCCAACAAGACTTTTGAAAATTTTATATAAGGAGAACCACTGAAGCCTGGAATGAAAGGAACAGAGAAGGGATGAACTGAAGAAAGAATGACTTCAAGGACAGAACCATTGAAGCAAAGGTCTGGACTTGAAAAGATCTCTGTGGGCCAAGACAGCAGGTCTATCCATGTACATGGCAAAGATGGGTGCAGCCATCTTAGGAGGGGTGGGTCTTGCATCTTGTTGTTTGGTGTTCCAGAGGGTGGTCACTGTGCATGTACTTGGAAGAGGAAGTACTGCCACTCTATCAGGCCCAGAGGACAAAACATCCATGCAGAGATAAATCTCAGATCCTGAAATCTAAAGGAGTTTTCCCTGCTGGGTTTCAGCTTTTTTTGGTATGTGATCCCTGTTTTCTTTCCAATTTCTCCCTTCTGGAACAGGAATGTTTACACTATGCCTGCCCCACCATTGTAGATTGGAAGAAGACTACTTGTTTTCTAGGTTTCACCTGTCTTTCAGGGAGGAATTTTGCCCCAGGAGGGAACACATCCATAAATTATTTTGATGCAACTTTGTACTTAGCATTGTAACTGAACTGATTTAAAGCTTTAGGATGTTGTGATGGAACAAATGTATTTTGCATGTGGGAAGAATGTGGCTTTTGGGAGTCCGGAAGACAAACTGTTGGGGATTGAATTATGTTCCCAGTAAAAGGCATGTAAATGTCCCAAGCCCTGATTCTGCGGTGTGAATCCTTTTATAAATAGAACCTTTGAAGATATTATTAGTTAAGGTGTACCCAAACTGAAAAAGGATGGACCTTAATCTATGTGACAGAAAAGCCAAGAAACCCCAAAGGTCACCGACCAGTCAGAAGATACCGATCCTGGGAGGAAACAAGCCTTCTAGCCTCTGATATCATGGGCCAATAAATTCCTGTTATTAAGCCAACCCACTGTACAGTATATAGCAGCCAGAAAACTAATACAGTCATACACCTTACTTTCTAAAAATTGTAAAAATTTATTGATTGTTCTCTATATGCTCCCAACATAGTTTTAAATTTTATATAGTATACAAAATTCATGATTAATTAATTTAAGCACATTTCTTGGTTAAAGGACAATAGACCTACAGAAAAATGCACAAATCATAATTATGCAGGTGACATAATTTTACAAAGAGGCT
>PVIY010046300.1:0-18550 GCA_004026745.1 Myrmecophaga tridactyla | reverse complement strand
CTGTGTGGTCTAGGTGTGTTTCTACTGAGTGACTTTGTGTTTGCTTTTGCTGCCCTGAGACACCTTTTTGTGTTAATTTCTTGCTTTGAGACTCCTGCCCCATGCTAAACACAGCTTGGGATTTCAATTTTCAGAGACTTGACATTTCCTCCCAGAGTCCTGGGTAAAGACAAACTCGCTTACTGTTCCCCCTGGACCATTGGAAGTTTCTTTGGTTCTCCTCTCAGGGCCACACTTGCAGGCCCTCTGGGGGCAGCACACCTCCATCCATAAAGCCAATATATGGCCTATTATTTCTGTATTTTTAACTCATTGATGTATTTTTATTGTAATGTTTTATCCAACATTTCTATTAATAGGGAAATCCATATTAGCGAAGGCTACCTTCCTATAGGACCTCATGATGTCTCCTTAATCATAGATATATTTGTTTGGCAGTGTGATAAGCAACTTAATAGGATGCTGAAGATAGCTTCTATGTTAAAATAAACTTAACTTTTGGTAAATTTCCACTCTTTTCAGACTGAGTTTTCTTCTCATTAACAAAAGACCCTTGTTGTCTGGTGTTATCTCAGAATGGACAGGCGTGAATTGCCCTTCAGACTGGTTGTTGCTTTGGGCCAATACGCCCAGTCAATTCTTGCTGATATATTATTAGTTGGTTTTGGACATTGATGCCCCTAGAACATCTCATGGCACATTTTCTGTCCTCCCACTTTTACTTGTCATATTCTTGATCTTACTTTTATCCTCATGTAAGCTTAATGAGCTCTTGGACCCTGTCCCATAATTGTTTCATACCACCCCCAGTGCTAAGCACATAGTTGGCAGTTAAAAATTTTTTTGTGTGTTTTATGGAAACTCATTTGTAATCAGAGATATTAAAATGAATACAATTTGAAATGTTATTTCACATCTACTAGACTAGCAAAAATGAGAAAACTGCATTATGCCAACTGCTGGAGTGGATGAGAAGGTATAAAAATTCTCAAGCACTGCTGATGGGAAGGTTGACTGGTACAGCTCTGAATAGCAATTTGGCATTACTGTCAAATTAAACATATCAAACCCCAGTCAGTGTTCCATGCTTGGGCATATAGCCCCAAGACATTCTCACAAAGCTCCATCAAAAGACACGTCCAAGGAAAGTAACTGTGGTGTAGTTATGGTGGTAGGAAGTTGGAGATAATCTCGGGGTCCATCTCTAGAAAGGTGGGTGGGTAAAGGCAGAAATATGCACAGCATGGAGTACTCTGCAGCCCTTAGAATCACAGATAAGATAACACAAAGCAACATGGAAAGACCATGAAAGCAGAGCACCAAATGAAAAATGCAAGAAAGGGAATGGGATATTTGGTACAATACCACTTATGTAAAATTTTTAAAACCTGTATGCAAAACAATATACATTTTGCAAGAACAGACTAGAGCAAAAAGATTCACATTAAATATATGGGAATGAATTGGCTATAGGATAGGCGAATGGAAGTGGGGAATGAGGATAAAGGCGAATACATTAATTAATAAATACATAAGAAAAGAGCCATGCATAGACCAACAATAATGGTATCCATGAAGGCATATGATTAACTCACAATATCTGATGATAAAAAAGAAAAGGAAAAAGGAAGAACGAAATAAAGAAAAGAAAGTTCGTTCAATTGGAAGTCGCATTTTCTCTTTGACCTCAAGCCTGGTCAGCCTACACTTGTGTGTTTTCTGGAATCCTGTAATTCTTATTGTAATATATGTCCTTTCCCTCCATCTAGCTGGTGAGCTCTTTAATTGCAGTGGTTGTGTTTTATTCATTGTTACATGGCAGCAACAAGACGGAGTTGATTTTGCTCTTCCATTTACTGACTGTGTGACTTCATCTTTCTGAGCTTCAGTTTCCCCATTTGGAAAACATGAATAAAAAGACCTCTGAGGTTGTTACAAGGACTAAATGAGGACATATGCTCTATGATTCTCAGTGCAGTGCATTTAGTAGATACTCAGTAAATGTTAGCATCTGCTCCTTGATCATATTTCCTATGCTCCCCAACACGTTACAGGTGTTCAATCTGTACATCAGCTTTTAAGCATCAGGACTGCTTCTGATTGTAGTTGTGAAATACATTCCTTTGAATACCTTTAGAAAACAATTCTCTATACTTTTCATATCCGCCTCCACCATCCTACCCCCCGGCTCTGTTTCTCTGCGTTTGGTCTTGAGGACTCTGTGACTTATCACTCACCTTTCTCCCTGCTGGTCTCTCGGAGAAGTATTTGGTATATTCAAGTTGATTTCTCTCTCTCCCTTTTGTTCTCTACTGTCTGCTAGGGAGACCATAGCTTAATGTGGGGCTGTATGATTATCCCCATGCCTGCTGCAGAGTAAAGAAACACTGACACTGTACCACAGGCTGTGGTGATTTTCAGAGGCCTTTAGATTGATTGCATTCATCTTAGCAGCGGGTTATACACGCTATAAAATTATCCAGCTGCTTTCTAAAATCTTGCATTCAACCTGAGAGCCTTTAAAAGCTTTCTCATTTTGAACATTTTAAATCCAGCAGATTTGGACAATGCGACTGACTCACTGTGATTTGGACAAGTGTTTTTACCTCTCTCTCTGCCTTGTTTTTCTCATCTACGAAATGGGAATGATCTTCAGCATGGCATATCTAAACACCCAGAGGGATGTGAAGCATGCAATGTGCCCTAAATAGCATGCTTAACAGATATAATTCCACTCTTTGGCAATGCTTACTCTCCACCCGCTTCAGGAAGTATGAGAAGACACCAGTGTTAGCTCATCACTGCCAGCCAACAAGAACTCACAGACATATACACTTACTTCTTTAAAATAATCCTACCCTCCATGTCTTTAAAATAAGCCAGACCTCCAAGAGTCTAAGAGTATGCATTAAGGAAGAGTTTCAAAAAAAGCCTTTTACCAAAGTGTTTACTCTATGGAAATGATAAGGCTCCTCTTCTATGTGTGGGAATATCCCATATTTTATTGTCCAGGTCTCATTCTAACTCTATTCAGACAACTTCACTAGTCAGATTAGATGAAGTTGTATTGTAGTAACAAACAGCCCCAAAATCGATGTCTTAGCACAGCAAAAATATTTCTTGCTCATGCTACATTTCCTTCAACTGTCAGCAGGGAACTTCTGCTCATCGTGGTCTCTTAGGGACCCAGCCGAGAGAGGCTTCATTTCCATATGTGCTGCCAAGGTTTTCATAGCAGTCAGAGGGAATGTGGACAATCATTCACTGGCTCTTAACATTTCTGTCTGGAAGTGATTTCAGGAAAGGCTTGACTCAGGACACAAACGAAACCTCCATGCTCGTCTCTCAGATCTGCTGCTTCTGGGTTATCGCCAATCCTCAGGTTCTGCTTGAGAGCCTCTGGAAATCCTAGACTTCACATCACCACAGTACCCAATTAAGCAAAAGAGAAAATGTCTCCTCGAATAGATCCCACACAAAGCCTGGGATTCCCAGGCTCACTGCCCTGGACTGGGTAATATAGCCATTCTGAAGTAATATTTGTGACTACATTATTGATTTAATGTAGATAATCCCCACTCCTGGGGCACACACGGCGGGGGAGAAAGGTTGCTGGATAAAATACACGATGCCTGATTAAATTTGAATTTCAGAAAAATGTCACTATTTTTAGTATAAGCATATCCCAAATATTGCCTGGGACGTACTTACACTGAAAAGTTATTCATTGTTTACCTGGAATTCAAACTTAACTGGGTATCCTGTATTTTTATTTGTCAAAACTGGCAATCTTATTTGCCACATTTAGGGAAAGAGTAGTTCCTCCAAAGCAAAATTGGGGTGTTCTATTGCCAGAATGAGTGGTAATGTCTACTGAACTACATAAATCACAATTGTTCCCTCTATTAACTATGCTAAAGCTAAATGGGTGTGGTGCTCCCCCCATCATATATATATATATATATATATATAATATAGCCTTAAAATAATACCTTGCAATGGCATGGCACTGCTCCAATTATCTATTGCTTTCTATCAAATAACCCCAAAGCTCAGTTGCTTCAATCAGTACTTTATTATTATCTTTCATGTTTCCATGGGTGAACTGGGTTCAAGTGGACGGCTCTTGCTTGGCATCTCTCAACTGTGGTTAAACATCAGCTGGGGCTGTAGTCATCTGAATGCTCTGTTAGGCGAATGTGCAAGAAGGCTCACTCACATGGCTGGTGGTTGATGCTGGCTGTAAACCAGTGTGACTATGCATATCTTCTCCACATGGCTTTGGCTTCTCACAGGATGGTGGCTGAGTTCTTTGGTGGCACATGCCAAGAGCACATATTCCAAGAAGTCCAGGTAGGAGCTGCAGGACTTCTAGAAGTCTCAGCACACTACCTTTGCCATCTTATGTTGGTCAAGAAAGTCACAAAGTCCAGTCCAGGTTCAAGGGGAGTGGACTCAGACTCTATCTCTTATGCAAGGAGTGGCATGTGCATTCCGAGAGGGAGGGAATTGATGGCACCATCTTGGAGACTACCAACCACATGTATTTTACATACGTAATGTTATTTAACCTTCACATCAACTCTTTTAGGTAGAAACTGACTCAGCCCCATGTTATAGTTAAGGAAACCAGGTCTTAGTGGCGTCAAGGGAGTTTCCCAAAGTTGAACAGCTAATAAGTGGCAAAGAAAGGATTAGAACACAGGTCTTTTTTTCCCAAGTCCAACGTTATTTTTTTTTTCCCATTGCAGACCAGCAGACTCCTGGGTTTGAGAATAAAGATGAGAAACCATTCTCTTGAAAGAGAAAGTTCTCAAATATAATCCATAGTCTCCTGATTCATAAGCATTTCCCACCCTCTACTTATTGCATTACATTCTCTTGGTCTCCTCTAGGATAATTTAAAATAAAGGGTAAATAACTTTTGAGATCAATATAATTATGTCAGTGATAGTATTGATAGCTATAATATATATAGCTATAGATTATTTTTCCATATTAGATTATTATTCCATATTATTCCATATTAGATTATTATTCCATACAATTCCATATTAGATTATTATTCCATAGATAGTCACTCCCATCTCCCCTCTATTCTGGCATTATATAATTCTATCAATTTGGGTTGACTGGGTGGCATATTTTGCCAAAAGGCATGTTAGCTGATCAAAGGTTTGAAATGTGCTTGCATAACTGGGCTTGAACTTTGGTGTTTTGGCAGTCATCATGAGAAGAACATGAGCATGTAGCCAGCTGGACCAAGAAGAATGCAAGACACGTAGAACAGGCCTGGACTCAAATTGAAACTTAAAGCCAAGCCCAGTTGAGCCCCGCCCAATCTCAGCCTAGACTAGTGGTTCTCAATCAGGAGTGATTTTATGCACCAGGGGATATCCAGCAATGTCTGTAAATATTTTTGGTTGCTACAACTTGAAGGGAAGTGCTATGGGCAGTTAGTGAGTAGAAATCAAGGATGCTGATAAATATCCTAAAATGCACAGGACAGCCACATGCCAGAGAATTATCTGGGCCAAAATTTCAATGAAAAACCCTGGTATACATTAGCAAACCTCCAGCCTATCTGCAGATGAGTCAACAAAAATAACTGATTGTTATTTGAAACTTCTGAGTTTTGGGAGAGGTTTTTAATGCAGCATTATTGTGGTAATAAATGGCAGATAAATGGCAAGTGTGAGAACCATGTTTTATGATGCAACCTCAATAAATGGTTTCTCCCAGCTAAACTTTGCAATCTCCTTGCTGACTCTGGTCCCTAGTCATTTCCCCGGGCACACTTGCTGCTCTGCAGATCAGCTCCAATTCTTACTAGTTCTTAGACCACCTGGGAGAAGAAGGTACTGCTTTAAACCCCCCAAATTCCTCCCTTGAGCTTCATGTCATCCTCTTTCTTGCCTCCTAAAGTCCTTAGTGACTCTCTGCCTTCCAAGGCCTGCCCCTTCCCCTCTCTGTCACATTCAATTTGTCTGAAAATTTTTGTCTGCCTGATTCTGAATGCTGGTCTTCTCCTGCAGAAAATTCAGCCTTTCTCTCATCAATCCAGGCTAGACTTCTCATCTCTGACAACCACATGCCCTCAATGGTGACTCATGTTCCCCAAGGAATCCGATTCTTTATGTACGTTTCCAGAAAGGTGAAAATTGTTACTTTTAGTCCTTCACAAAATCCCCGTATCCCTTTGGAGCTTTTTAGTTAGTTCCAGTTCCAAAACTGAGAAAAATATCTAGTTCTGATTTGTCTGCACAAAAGAAATTATAGGGACTTTTTAAAAAATCTATTGAACATACAATCCTTTTATCAACTTAATTTAGCCGCCTGATTTTGGAGGATTTTCTAAAAATTGAAGCATAATTTGCTTACACAAATCTGAAGGGTACAGCTTGATTATTTTACATAATGTATAGCTTTGTAGCCAGCACCCAGATCAAGTTCTAGAACATTCCATCACCCTAGAAAGTCTCCTTATGCCCTTCACCGGGAAAACACTGGAGGTAACCCTAACTCTGTCTTCTAACACTAAAGATTAATTTTGCCTGTTCTTGACTTCATATAAGAGAAATCATATCACATATCCTTTAGTATTTACTCTTTTATGTCTGGCTCCTTTTGGTGAGCATGTTTTGACATTCACGATATTTCTGGGTGTATCAGTGGAGGATTCAAAATGATGTCTTCCATAAGGAGAAAGGATTTGGTAAAATCCCTACTACTACTATTTCAAGAGTCTGTGTATGTGTAAAGAGGGAATTAAGGCCCTCTGGAAAAGACAGGAACTTTAACACAGCCATCTAATTTTTCTTTGCACTCCCATGGCAATGGTAAACACAATTGTAGGAAACGCTGCATTGGTTTTTAGATACTAGAAATAGTATCATCTGTATGCCAGGCACTTCAAGAAATTTCTACCAGACTGGTACAGATGAGACCCATATGAGAAGGGGCTATAGAAGGCGGCTTCACGCTCCCCTTCCTGAGAGGAGTGGACAGGACTATGGGGCAGGCAAAGACGCCTAAAGCCGAAGCCAGCATGGCGGCTGGGCTTCTCCAAGGCTGGACGGCTCCCATGAACAGAAAGACTCCACGAGAGCCACCTCCCCAGTGCCAGCAGCCAAAACAAAAATTCACTAAAACAGGGCATCCTCTGTTCTCATGGTCTGGTCAAGCAAGAAGCGTGGTGTACATATTGGCCTAAGCTGGTTGATCCTTCTTCAGTCAATTTTGGTCATTTATCTTTTCCTAGAAAAACATCCATTTCATCCTGCTTTTGGATTTATAAGCACAGACACACATGATCTCATAATCGTATTTTGGATCAGCTGGTGGTTGGTTGGACTATTATTTCAATAGTGCGGGATATGGGTATTGAACTTTCTGAATCCTTGAATAGCTGAGAATATCGTCCTACATGTGGGAACATCAGGAGGGATGTGTGCAGAATCCCTGGGTTGCAGGCTTCTGGAACCCTCAAAACTCCATAGATACTGCCTTGTCTCCTCATGTCCAGTGCTGCAGAGGTGAAGTCTGATGCCAGGCTGGCTTTTTTCCTTTGTAGGTAAGCTTTCTTCCTGGCATGAATGAGTATATATAGAGTGTTCTCTCCTCAAAGTTAGAGATTTTATCAGAATACACATAAAGGTTTTGGTTTCTTTTCATGAAGATTTTCTCTGATACAATTTGCACTCTTTTGAAACAAAGATTTAGGTTTTCCTTAATTCAGGAAAATTTTCTTCTCATATTAAATATAGCTTCTGTTACATTTGTTTTGATATCTTGTAATGGATATAGAATTTCTGTGTGTCATATCGCAATGTCTATCTTTAATCTCTCCCATCACTCACTGTTTTCACCTCTGCCTTTTTTCTCCGAATTTCTGGCGAACATTCTTAAATTTGTCCTTATCATCGCCGAGCTATTTTTCTGCATTGTTAATTAAGCTCTTACCAATTCAAGTGCATTTAAAATTGTTTATTCTCTTTCTGCCTCTAAATCATAATCATTTTCATCTTTTTTTCTTTCCATCTAATCTAGGTTTTCGTTTCACAGAGTCTGCATTTTCTTTAATTTTATTGCCACGGCAAAACAAATGCTATTGGAATTTACTTCAATTTCCCTGCAGTAAATCATTCCTGAAAGCACATGTTTCCTCTGCCTCTTTTATGACACAGAAATTTTTCATAGGCTTCATATTTTTTTCTTTTTATTGTTTCTAATTGGTGAGAGATCTCTCTTGGCCTGACCTCTCTTCCCAAGGAGAGGACAGTGGATTTTTCTATAATTTTTGCCTACACGGCTCCTAAGAGGGAGGAGTTTGCAAATTCAGGGGGTGAACATCCTGGTGGACACAGGAAGAAGGGGTCACAGACAATCCCAGCCCTGGCCTGTGACTTCTCCTTTGACAAGGTCACCATGACTGCTTTCAAACACCCAATATCCAGACCCTGTCTCTCTGGCAGCTTCATACCAGGTCCACATAAAGTTCTGATGCCTTGGGAGACGTCCCCTTCCCAGCTATGTGGCAAGTGGCACAATGGTTGTCCATTATAAAAGTATTTGTATTTGTTTCTGCAAAACCACTCTATTTCAACAGCATGGTAAGTTGTGAACTGACCCATCAGGGCTGCCATGTACAGTCATGCAAGTTGTGAACTGCACAACTGTGCCTCATGGAAGGGGCCCAAGTCACATCATGGACACTATTGATTTGCCTAAGGTTCACAATTTTCTGACAGGTTGAAATAAAGTGTCTTGAGGAAGGAGCACCTTTTTTCTAATTGCATAAAGGTAGTCTATAGGCTGATGACAAGTGGAAGTCCTCTCAGAGTGTCTTTACTCAACCTGGTTCTTTCTGCATTATATCAAGCCACAATTCCTTTCCTTAAGCTACCAGTCCTTATGCCATTTCTTCAGCATATTTTTGCATATGCATTTTAAGTGTGTCAGTCCTTAATCATCTGTCTTTCCCCAGAAATAAAAATCCATTTGTTGATATATTAGTGTTCTTTTCTCCTGTCCTCATGCCTGCCCCCCAAAACATACCTCCTCTAAGAAGCATGGCTCTCCCTTCCTTTACCTCTTTGGTTTTGAGCACTTGTGATGGGAAAGTGTCCATTCTGGGATAGTCCAATCTGGGATAAGCAGATTAGGTTCTGGAAGAATAGGAAAGGTCTACATCTGCTTCCATTTGTCATCTGATGCATCGCCATGATAATGGAGACCTCAGAGCATCCCAGAAGCGGCAGTGCTGGGTTTTATCTGCCTTTGGCATGTCTTGTCACTTCTCTAGGCTTTTACATGAGGGAGATAGGCTGAGTCATTTCTTAGGGATTTTCCAGTGCCTGGATCTGATAAAAACATTTTCTACAGATGCTACCTAATCACAGTAACAACTCTTCATTCAATTCTAATATGTAATATATGAAGCGCTGTCCCAGATATTTTATATACTCTATGACATTTATCCTTACAACAACCCCACAAGGTATGTATTACAATCACGCCTATTTTATAAATGAGGGAAGTGAAGCTCACAGAGGCTAGATGACAACTGCTTGTTCAAAAACAATCAACTAGGCCTCATTCCTGTGATGTTATGTGTGAAATCCTGATGCCAAGTACAAGGATGAAATAATATTATTCATTTTAGTGACTCACATTCGCAGCAAATGTGGGTGACAGTGTGGTACAGATTGAAACAAGGCTGAATTCAAATTCTGCCTTTGGTACTTAATCTCTTTGACTTCAGGACTTTATTTTCTCTTCTGCAAAATGGAGATTATAATATTTACCTTATAAGATGGTCAGAAGGTTGGAATGAGTTAATATTACCCCTTGGCAATGGTATAAGCACTCAGTAAATGAGCCTTCTTGATTATTTACATTTATTTGCTCATTAACCCTGTGTTTTCACAGTTAGAGACTTTTACATGAAATATGAATTCTGTCTCACAACACATTTCTCTTGTCGCTCCACACATATATTATTTGTCTACCATTTTCTTCCTTTGAGCTAGAGACTTTTTGATTCTCTTTTCAAGAAAGTCCCTCATTATTTTCACTGTAGCCTCTTGATGAGTATTTGAGACTATTTTAAAGTGGTAAGCAGTGGAAAATGAGTTAATATAATTTCCTTTCCAGCCCCATTTCAAAATGAAAGGCAAATGTGTTTGGGGAAAAATTCACTTAAATTTTGGCCAAATGCCCAAATTTGCAAAAGGGCCTGAGAAAGAGAACGAAGTTTAACTCTCTCTAAATAAAATCCCTGTTTCTCTGATTCTGAACTGAGGAAAGCTTTTACACTGACCGGTTTGCTAATGATAGTCCAGACATCAATAATGGAATGAGAAAGACAATATTCTAATCAATTTTTTTTTCCTGCTGGTTTAGATTAAAGCACAGAAAATGCCCAAATGCTCCATCTGCTTCCTATAAGATTTCTCGTAGGCTGGAGCCCAATTATGGCTGCCTTATTCATTTTTAATAATCTACTTATGATCATGCAAACACAGGGTGTGATTATACCCACATCAGCTTCTGTTTCAGAGCTTCCATTTCCATCCATAATTAATAAGCCATTCGATGCATCCGATGGGGAGCTGAAGGGGAGATGAGAGGGATTCTTAAGTAGCACGGCTTTTTCTGTTGTTGCTCATTCATTCATTTTACAAACCTTCACTGAAGTCTGCAGCGGCCAGGCACTGTGCTAGACATCACAGGTGAAAGAATAACAACACAAGCTTCTGTGCTTTCAACGAGCTGACGGACTCTCGAGGAAGACGCATACCCTCATTTGTTTGTGGTGTAGATTGTGCTTGTTTTTAAACCAGGAAATTCAGCTGCTGAGCTAATCAAGATGTTTTTATGGTCTCAAATTATGAAGTATAGGATAATTATATTAGCACATTATTATAAATATAATTCTAGGAAGGCCTATTTTGGAACCAGTTTCTTTCGTTTGAAAGCAAGGGAGCTATTCTGGAGAGGTAGTCAATTTAATAAGGAGGCTACAGTGAAAAGACTGGGTTGAAGTTTCTGCTTTACCACTGTGGGAATACAGGCTAGTTCCTCAACCTCTCTGTTCTTTCCATATTATAAAATGAGGACAGAGCCTCCTTTGCTAGGTTTCTCTGGTATAGGCTGCATGAATTCATTGTGTGGGTTGCAAAGCTCTATATCAAGGTAATAAAGAAAACCCAAAGTCTTGCCGATCAGAAATATTTTAAAATCACCTTGTCTTTGTTTTTCTCATCCTGTTTCTCCACTTAATATTTCCAGTCAATTTCTCCATGCATGCTCTGGAAAGACCAACTCCTTTCCATCAGAGACTAGTATAAAGAGCTGTGTGATTTTCAGGGAACAAATCATTGGCCTTGTTTGCAAACAATACTAACTGCTTCTAATAATTCTTGGCAGAAAGGGGAGATTTTAGGAACAATATTAGGGACTCATGCATTTATAGAGGGCTAAATAGCAGAATTTAGTACCTGTTCAGTTATTATTTGTGGAAAATGTAATTGAATCAACAATTTACTCATTATTATACTATATATAGTGTCATAGCTGCCACACTTCTTTGCATTGTTTACAGGACTTGTGTTAAGAACCAGGGTCCCAGAGCGGGCCACGGTGACTCAGCAGGCAAGAATGCTTGCCTGCCATGCCAGTGGACCTGGGTTCAATTCCCGGTGCCTGCCCATGTAAAAAAAAAAAAAAGAATCAGGGTCCCTACCCTCCTACGTCAAAGTCTTCCTTGTGTTGGGCCAGAACGGTCCTCTTCTGTCAGAACTGCTTTCTCAGCCCTTTCTAGAGGAAGGCTTCACCGTATCTGCCTTCAAAATTTTACTGCTGGGCTTGGTGGAAAAAACAGCAATCTATAACCCATGATTTATAGCTGAATTAAACTCATAAACATTCATCTCCAGCAGTAACTGAGCAGTACTAAATGAGAGTGGCAGGCAACAAATGCCATATTTCCAAGGAGAGAAAGAGTCACTTTCATCTGGTCTGGTCAGAGAGGTTTTCTTTGGGGAGGTGGCAGTTGCCTGACCCTAATGGAAAGGCAGGATATGGGCAAGTGATGAGTGAGTAAGAATGGAGCAGGACTTTAGCTTTTTCACACTTTGCACCCCAGCTCCATCTCTTACGTCCTTCTTTTCTGGCAGTCCATCCATGTTGCTCTTCCTCAAACACATCAAGAATACCCTACCCCAGGACCTTTGCACTTGCTGCTCTTGCTGGAATTTTCTCCCCCAGAAAACTACATGGCCTGCTCCCCTACTTTGTCCAAATCTCTGCTCAAATGCCAATTTCTTGGAAAGACTTTCCTTAATCATTCTGTTTAAAATTGCAAATCTCCCTCATACACAACAGAAATCCCCACCCTACTTATGTGCTTTACTTTTCTTCATAGGAATGATCACTTTATACTATATAGTTTCCCACAATTTAGGTCTCTCCTTCTGTCGGCAACAATTGTGATCTATTTAGTTCGCTGTTTCCATCACCAGCACCTGGAACCATTTCTGGCACATTCTAGGTTCCCATTCAATATTTGCAGAAGGAATGAATAAAATAACCACAGTTTTGTCATAAGCTTTGGATATGGAACTGGCTTTTCTGGCATCCAGAACCTCAGCCCACTCTGGGGGTTCGTCAGGGACTTCAGACTTGTAGGCACCAGTTTCTGCACCCCTTCTCTGTTTGTGGCTTGGGGTGGTTGCTCCACTGCACCTGAAACAGGGCTGAACCCAGCTGGCTGCTGGTGCAAACAGCATGGACACCTGGTACTTGCTGGAGGTGGGGGGTGGGGGTCTTGTCTCAGAGGAGCCTGGAGGGCTGGGGCTGTGCACTGGAAAGGCTGTGGGTGGGTGACACTAGAGGAAAGGCAGATACCCATGGTCCCCAGGACTCACATCATTCCTCTTCTATCAGACAGGTACCTGCACCACCATCTGAGTCCTAATGACGCTCAAGACATTGGCAGTCAGTGTGGTAATTAAAAGGGATTTGACTTTTAATCCACAGCTGGGGAGGGGGCCTCCTTTTAGGGGTCATGTTCCAGTGGGACTTAAAATAAGATACAAATCTCTTAACATGGCCTCCAAGATCTTATGTGATATGGCCACTGTCGATCTCTGCAGTCTTGTCTCCCATCCTTACCACGCTCCAGCCACAGGCCCTCTACTTTTTTTTTTAAACATGCTGAGCTATTTTCCTGTCTCTGGGATTTTGCACTTGTTTTCCAGAGTCCTCTGCTCCCCAGTCTTGGCTGCCATCATTCACACTTTAGCCCAGTATATTCTCTTGGCACATCTTTCCTGACTAAAGTAGCTGCCCCACCTGTTGATTTTCTTCATAGCATATTTTACTTACTTTAATTTTCATTGTTTGTCTTTCCAGCTCCAAACTCTTTTGAGCCCCTTAAGAGTGGCTGCTTTATATCTGCCTGGTCCATTCAACTCTGTAGCTCTAGAATCTACAGCAGGGCCCGGCACTTAATAGGTGCTCAATAAACATTTGTCGAATGAATAAATGAATGAACATGCCAACAGGCCAGTTAGGCATTCCTATTTTAGGGTCTGAAGGCAATTGGTGTGGTTTGGGGTTTTATGCATGAGGCAGTCTTCTCAGCCTCTTTCAGGAGAATCAGCAGCAAAGGCTGCAAACTGGTAGAGTGTGAGCTAGAGGAAGCCTGTGGATTTGTTGTAGTGGTTTGATTGGCTTCCTGCAGTGTTTAAAAAGCGAACTAACCAGCTCCTCTTATACTTCCAATACCAACCACTTAGCATCAGTTGTCTTATACTGTTCTCATCTCACCCATTTCTGATACCTGCCTGGCCTTGCCAGGGAGAGGCAGCATTGCCTTTCCCTGCCGTGGACCAAGGAGCCATTTGGACTTTGAACACTCAGACGCCTTCTGTGGCTTTGACTGTTGTCCTGCAAATCAAGATCTGATCTCAGGAACTGGGCTGGTAAACCAGTTGTCTTACCTGGGACCCAATGAGACTGCCAGACTGGGACATGTTCGTGCCATTCCCAGCTCAGGAGGTAGGCAAGGTAAGGCCTGAAGGCTTCTGTCCATCCAGAGAAGTGGAGCAAGGTTAATAGCCATGATGGAAGGAGGATGGGCTGGAGCATCTCCTCTGGGGATGCAGGAAGGAGTCCATGAGAATAAGAACCAGTTCTGTTTTTGAACACCACTGGTATCCTTGGCATCTTGTACAACTTGGCATAGAGTGGGTTGCTGAGGAAATACTTGCTGAATTAAATGTAAAGGTTTTTTTTGCTTTTCCCATTAATCTTGTAAAAAAAAAATAGAAGAAAGAAAGAAAGTACTGATAGTGACTTTGATGCTGTGTGGTGCCTTTGAGATTTAATGGGATGAATGGGAAAGTCTGTGTGGGTATTTCCTGGGGATTGAATCACATTCCCACACAGAAGCTATGTTTAATTCTTGCTCCCCAGCCTCGTGGGTGTGAACCCATTTGTAAACAGGTCCTTTGAAAGTCCTACTATTAATTAAGATGTGAACTCATTTCTGAAGAGGATCTTCAGATAGTCTGTTTAGATGAGGTGAAATCGAATCAGGGTGGACCTTAATCCATAGGACGGAAGTCCTTGTAAGCAAAGGAAATTGGACACAGGAGTAAAAGCAAGAAATCAGAAGGGACCAGAAAATGAAACAGATTGCCAAGTGATGGAGGTGGAGACACAAGCCAAGGAACCCAAGGATTGTGGCAAGACAGCACAGACTCCAGGAGAAATCATGGCCTGTTGAGACCTTGATCTTGGACTTTTAGCTTCCAAAACTGGGAGACAATAAATTTCTGTGCTCAAGCCAACCAATGTCTGGTATTTATCACAGAAGCCCTGGCAAACTAAGATAGTAGCCCAATAAAAACACTCAAATTCTCTTTCGATGCCAGCGTATCCTAAGAATCTCCTGGCACTAGTCTCCCATTACCATGAACTTGAACTTGACAAGAAACAATTCCACTTGTGGTAAAAGGCCTTTTAGCCCCAAGATGAAGGTATGTGGTCCAGTCTTCTGCAATTACCTCCACTCCACCCCTGCTGAAATCCCAAAATCTCTGCCTTACTATCCAGCTCAGTCGAAATACAGGTGTGCTGTTTGCACCTCTTCCTTCACCTTCTCTGCCAAATCTCACACATTTTTTAATGTGTACCGTTCCTGGCCACAGTAATTTGTTCATGGATACAAGTCGAACCATCAGTGTCTGCTGCAGGATGTCCCCCAGAGCTGTCAGGGTGACTTTGTGTGCGCTGGGGTTTTAGGCAGGTAAGGATGCCCGAGCCTGCAAGGTGGAGAAAGCACTGAGGGAGTCAGAGCTGAGGAGGAGAGAGAGGTTCAGCTCTGAGGACATCATCCGAACCCTCGTATCTAGCTGGGCCAACATCTTCCCAGTTGTGTGGCAGTATATTCTCTCACCATTTAAGCCCTTTCTTTTGGTCTCTGTTTGAAGACTGTCTTAGTTTATCATGCTGCTGTGATGTGTATCACATGGTAGCTTGGTTTAAACAAAGAGAATTTTTTGGTTCACAGTTTTGAAGTAAGAATAAGTCCAAAATCAAGATATCAGCAAGACTTGCTGTCTTCCTACAGACTAGTGTTCTGGTGCTGGCTACTGGCAATCCTTGGGGTTCCTTGGCTTTCCTGCCACATGGTGATGGTCTCTCCTTTCTGCTTCTGTGACTTCTGGGTTCTGTTTATGAGGGTTTTAGTAATCCAGATTAAGACACACCTTCATTCAGTTGGGCCATACCTTGACTAAAAATAACATCTTAAAAGGTCTTCTTTGCAATGGGCTCACACCCACAGAGATATGGATTAAGATGAAGAGCATATGTTTATTGGGGTCCATAATTCACCCACACAACCCAAAGAGTCATTTCAGTTGATTACCATGAACTTGAATTTGACAAGAAACAACCCCACTTGAGGTAAAAGGTCAACCAGCTCCAGCAAATAGTTTTCTGCCCTGACGCCATGCCATCTTGCCACCTGACCTCAGCTTGGCACTCACAAGCTAACTGATCTCTCTGCCTCCCTACTCATCATGGTCCTGAGAATGGCCCCCACTATGCTGACACTCTGTGACTCGGCACATAGGTCACGTGTGCTCTCATGTTCAGTGTATTCATTTCCTATGGCTGCTGTAACAGATTACCAAAGAAAAATTTGCACTTAAAGCAGTAAATAATTTATATTCTCACATTCCTGGAAAATGGAATTAACAAAATTAGCATGTCATCAAGGCCTTCCTTGCTCCCTCCATAAGCTCTAGTGAAGGGCCTGTTCCTTGCCTCTTCTATCATCTGGTGGATACCAGTGTTCCTTGTCTTGTGGCCACATTCCAATTTTCAAGGCCAACATCTTCAAATCTCTCTCTGCTCCACTTTGATATTGCCTTCTCTTTTCTGTGTGTCAAGTCTCCTTCTGTCTCTCTCTTATAAGGATACATGTGATTATGTTTGGGCTCACTCTGATAGTCCATGATAATCTCCCCAACTCAAGGTCCCTAAATTAATCACATCTTATTTATAAATCCTTTTTTCTAAATAAGGTAGCATTTACAGATTCCAGCGATTAGAACCTCATATCTTTGGGGGCCTACTGAAATCTGATGTCGTACATCTTTGAAGACCTACAATATACAGATTTCCCAGTTGTGCTGTGCTGCCAATGAAGGACTAAAAATTGCAAAGAGCTTTGATAAGAGCTTCTGGGATTCCCAGTAGTCCCAATATTGCCCCCCAAATGAACAGAACTCATGGCACATGTTTGAGAATGATATGTGTCCTGAATCCTGCTCTCTAGGATATCACAGCAATAGATGTCATTGCTGTTTTGTCCCCACCTTGGGACCATAAGGCTGTCCTCATTCTCATGGATGGAGTCATGAAGATGGCCATCTCACTTGCAGGTGTCATTCACACACATACACATACACACATGTCCCCTGAGTCAATGGCCCTCTTCCTCTGGAAAACCCTAAAAAAATCTGACATCCCAGGGCAGGGCTCTTCAGAAGGGCTCTTCTTGTGCATACCCTTGAAATATTCTGCTCCTGCCACAACACCTCCTTTCCAGCAAGCTGCCTATTCTCACAAGATTCAAGCTCAAAGGAGTGCAAGAAACCCCATCAATGAGAGAGTCACTCAGACTCTTTGCACACAATCCATAGTTCCCCAAGTCACTCAAGAGGCCGAATGGCAAATACTTACGGTCCTTTCCCATCAACCTCTGTAGCTCAACAACTGTCACAGTGCCCAACTGTTCTTTTCTACATTGGGTTTGCAGGTTCCTCATTCTACCTGAAAAAACCCTGTCTTGGAGTCCATGTGATCAGAGTAACTATCTGATGTATAGGACAAATATTTTCTTAATGAGTGGGGTGGGAATTAAAACCTTGAAATAACATGTAAGTTGAAAAACTAGGACTGGCAGCTATTTGGTCTACACCTTCCTTTAGTCAAGGTTATCCCAACAAGGTTAGCAGGTTATGTCTCCTACTTCTGAAAGTGGTAATATAATGATGACTGATCCTCAATGACTGTCATAATCAAGTATCATCTGGCTGAAAATAGCAGAAGCTTATTCAAATGAGATAAAACAGAAAGAGGGGATTTATTCTAAAGATGCAGTCATGGAACCAAGTATAGGAAATATGGCAGAAGCGCAGGAAGGAACCAAAGAACCAGGAACCATATAATGAGGTACCAAGTCAGTATTCATCCATTTGAGAAATTACAAGCCTTAACTATCAGCTCTGATTCTCAATTTCATGTTCCCAGGAGTGATTGTTTGAATGGCCCAGCTTGAGCAGAGCATCTACAGCTGGTCCAATCAAGGAGGAGCACATTATTCAGTACAAATAGGGCTGCAGGGGGCCACCCTGTGAGTGAGAGGGTTGCTGTCAGAAAGGGAGATGAGGACTAAACAGACATCACAGAATATATCTAGTCTAGTGATTGAGACATTACTTACAAATTGCAAACTTACTATTTCTCCTAGGAGTATGGCTTTCAAGACACTGTAATTGATAAATACATCCAAGCACTACTTTTTTAAAAGACAAAATAGAACTCTGGCTAGGTAAATCAAGACAAAAAAGAAAAACTTAAACGCACAGATCAGAAAGAGGCAACAGCAGACTTTTTTTTTTTTTAACTTTTTTATTAATTAAAAAACTTAACAAAAGAACATTAAAATATCATTCCATTCTACATATACAATCAGTAATTCTTAATATTATCACATAGTTGCATATTCATAATTTCTTAGAACATTTGCATCGATTTAGAAAAAGAAATAAAAAGACATCAGAAAAAGGAATAAAACGATAATAAAGAAAAAAAGATTATACATACCATACCCCTTACCCCTTGCTTTCATTTATCACTAGCATTTCAAACTAAATTTATTTTAACATTTGTTCCCCCTATTATTTATTTTTATTCCATATGTTCTACTCTTTTGTTGATATAGTAGCTGAAAGGAGCATCAGACACA
>PVIY010046299.1:8102-18638 GCA_004026745.1 Myrmecophaga tridactyla | reverse complement strand
CAAGGTTTTCACAATCACACAGTCACATTGTGAAAGCTGTATCATTACACAATCATCCTCAAGAAACATGGCTACTGGAACACAGCTCTACATTTTCAGGCAGTTCCCTCCAGCCTCTCCATTACATCTTGACTAACAAGGTGATATCTACTTAATGCGTAAGAATAACCTCCAGGATAACCTCTCCACTCTGTTTGGAATCTCTCAGCCATTGACACTTTGTCTTATTTCACTCTTCCCCCTTTTGGTTGAGAAAATTTTCTCAATCCCTTGATGCTGAGTCTCAGCTCAGTCTAGGGTTTTTCTCAATCCCTTGATGCTGTCTCAGCTCATTCTAGGATTTCTGTCCCACATTGCCAGGAAGGTCCACACCCCTGGGAGTCATGTCCCACGTAGACGGGGGAGGGTGGTATATTTGCTTGTTGTGTTGGCTGGAGAGAGAGGCCACATCTGAGCAACAAAAGAGGTTCTCATGGGGGTGACTCTTAGGCCTAAATTTTAAGTAGACTTGACCTATCATTTGTGGGGTTAAGTTTCATATGCAGAAACCGCAAGACTGGGGGCTCAGCCTATAGCTTTGGTTGTCCACACTGCTTGTGAGAATATCAAGAATTCAACTTGGGGAAGTTGAATTTCTCCCCGTTCTCACCATTCCCCGAAGGGGACTTTGCAAATACTTTTCCACTCACTGATCGAATCACTCTGGAATTCATCAGAAGTCCTGGAATTTGAGGCTTGCCTTTATGAAACTTATGTCTGTAGTGGAAAATCTAAGACTACCTGTAACCAGGCCTGGGAGTTGCTTCCCGGAAAACTCTTTCGTTGCTCAGGTGTGCCCTCTCTCTTTCTCTCTGGGCCCAACTCTTCTGGGAAAATCATTGCCCACCCCTCGCCCCCAGTGGGACATGGCATTCAGGAGTGATAGTGTCCCTGACAACGTGGGACATGACTCCCAGGATGAGTCTTCCTAGTCAAGGAGGGGAGAAGAAGTGTAATAAAATAAGGCATCAGTGGCCAAGAGAGATCAAATGGAGCCAAGAGGCTGTTCTGGAGGCTGCTCTTATGCCGGCATCAGTTAGGTAGTGCCAATTGCCATGGTCTGCTAACCCCCGACCAACGTCACTCCTGTTGAGTCTTGAAAAGACTTAGGACTTGAAACTGAAATTCTATAAAAGTTTCATGCACTGAATTTGCTTTCCCAGAACCTATAATTTCCAAAGGCTTCCTAGATCAGATAAATCCTGCAACCCAGAGGGACCAACCTCTCCAAGATTATCAGTTAATTACATCCCCCTATCCTTTAGTGTCAACACCCCTTCGTGACATGAAAAAGTCAGAACAGGCATTGCCCAAAGATCCCTAAAGCTTGGGAAAAAGATCAAAGGAGAAGAAGGAGGTATAACAGAGAAGATAAGATTTAACAAACGAGTGTGACTGCTAAATCACCATAATATTCCTTCTAGCCTCCAGTGTTTTGGAGCAACTAGATGGTAAAATCTGAAATAATGGAATGGTAGCCTATGGCAAACTCTGAAATCTGTTCTGTAACTACTTGTTGGAGTGTGCTTTGAAATTATTGCTTTTTCTATCTTTTCTTTGTACATATATTTCACAGTTAAAAGAAAAGTTACAAAATGATGGTAGCTAGCGTGTACCGAGAGCTCATTTTGTGCAGCGCCGCAGTAAGGGGTCTATGGGGATTCTCATGGCATCCTTCCAGCAACGCTGTTGGGCAGGTGCTTTCATCAATCCCATGTGACAGTTGGGGAGGATGGAAGCAGAAGCTGTAGCCCTCCATCCCAGGCGGGCCAGTCCAGAACCTTCCAGAAGCGACAACAACGCTCTGGCTCCCAGAGTGGGGGCAATGCTGGGGGCATTCCTGGGGCTCTGGCTGGGACACCCAGGCCCCCCACGCCTCTCATAAGCCTCCCCCTTGGCCTCTTCTTCCCCAGAGCTACACGCCCACGGTGTTTGAGCGGTATCTCGCCAACCTGCAAGTGAAAGGGAAACCAGTGCGCCTCCAGATCTGGGACACGGCAGGTGGGTGTGCCAGAGGCTCGGGGAGGGACAGGGTGGGATGTGGGGCTTCTGTGAGCCACAGATGCTGGGTGGCGGAGCTCACCCCTTCCTTCCGTGCCAGAGAGGCCAACCCTTCTCCAAAGGACAGGTGTTGGCCTGGATCGGGGGTTCCCAGGAACCTCACCCCCTCCCACCACCTCGCTCCTGCAGATGCAACCTCCTTCCCTGCAGCCCCCATGTCCTCTGGGACAAAGGAGAATCTGGAGCTCCTACACTCAAGGGGTGGACTGTTCCCGGCCTGCTTGACCTCTGTCCCCTAGCTTCCTGGCCTCACCCACACAAGGTTTCAGAGTCAAGTCTACGCGGAGCTCAAAGCTAAACTCAGTGAATCCCAATGGCCCCTTTACCTTGAACAGACTAATGTGTCTTGGGCGGGGGTCCTGCCTGGCCTTCCCCCACCACCCTCTCTTGGGTTCTTCCAGAATGGCTCTCTCTCAGTAGGTGTCTTACCCGGACCAGGGCTGGTCTGATCCCAAGGAGGGGCCGTTCCTATGGAATAATCCTGCCCCCTGCCTGGTGGGCCGACACTGTCCGGTGGGCGGGAGACCTGGGAGAGAGTGACACCCCCCCTCTCTGCCCAGGGCAAGAAGACTATGACCGCATGCGGCCCCTCTTCTACCCCAATGCCGACATCCTCCTGCTGTGCTTTGATGTCACCAGCCCATACAGCTTTGACAACGTCTTTAACCGGGTAGGTTAAACCATCAGAGCCAGGCAGGCCTGGTTGACCTCAAGTCCAGCACTTTTGGTATCTCCTGGGGGAAACTGAGGCCCAAAGGGACGGCAACTCCACCTGGGGTCACATGGGGGTTTAGTGGCAGCGTCTGGCCAGTGCCAGGTACTGTCTGAGACGTGCATGTATCTGCTCGTTCAATCCCTCTGCCACCCTGGAGGGCAGATGCATTATTATCTCCAGGCAGTCACTCCCCCAAGGATACACATGGTGAAGGGGGGATGGTGGGGCTAGAGCGCAGACAATCTGCCCCACGCACTCATCGATCTATCCATGGAGCCCATCTAAGTGCCAGGCACTGTCCTAGACGTAGGTGGAGTCGGTGGGACCAGGGCGAGAGGGGGGTGACTCCTGAATTTATTCTGAAGCCAGAGCTGTCGGGATTTGCAGGTGGGTTGACATGGGCTGGGAGGGGCTGTGTCCAGCGGAGCGACCGGAAGGTGTGGGATGCAAGGGGAGGGGGGTCCGGACAACAGAAGTTGGGGCCTGCAGTTCCAGAAGAGGGCAGGGCAGGGCTGGAGAGAGATGCATCTGGGCCGTGGGGAAGTTAGGACCACGCGACCGCGTGGTGTCACCCGAGACCCGAGGAGGGGGACAAGGCCTGAGCCCAAGAGGAGGAGGAGGTGGAGGGCTGGTGAGGGTGGAGGTGAACCCAAGAGCTGGGTCCTGGGGTGGGGAAGCGCAGACCAGATTGCTAAAGGGGGAGCCATGCCCTGCTCCCGGGTCAAGGCCATCTGGGGTCAAGCAAGTCAAGGGCTGAGAATTCCCTGTTGGATATAGCAAGGAGGGCAATTTTGGTGGAGGACTGGGGGTGAGGGGAATCTTCCCAGGGCCCCGCAAAGGCCCCTTTGAGCTCCAGGAGCTGGACAACTTGACGTCCATTTGTCCTGAGCGGACAGACGGAGTAGGTGTGTGCGCTCACTGAGGTACTAGGTCCCTGTCTTGATTCCAGGTCAAAACACCCTGGCCCTGGTGACGTCGCCGTCCACGGAGCAGTGGCCACAAGATAGGAGCGGGTGGGTCCCTGCCAACAGGCCTGCAGGACGGTGGCTCGGCTGCTCAGTCTAGGAGAGAGGGGCAGGGTTCTGGAGTGGGCAGGACCATGGCCAAGTCACTAGCCTCCCCATGCCTCAGTTGCCACATCTATACAATGGGCTTTCTGACAGCAGCTGCTTCCTAGGGACTGTGGGGGGCGGGGGGTGGGACTGATGAGTCTGCACGTGTAGATCCGTCCATAAGAGATGGGAACAGAGTGCATTCTGCCTAAATGCAGCTGAGCTGCTCATTGTCACCGGGTGGAGCCTGGAGAACAGGAGGGTGGCCCGTGAGACCAGAGTGCCATCCCCGAGCCATCCCCGAGTCTCCCCGTCCACCGGGATGGGAGGGTGCCCTCCTGATGGCCACGTCCACCTCCCCGCAGTGGTACCCGGAGGTGAATCACTTCTGCAAGGCGGTGCCCATTATCGTGGTGGGCTGCAAGACAGACCTGCGCAAGGACAAGTCCCTGGTAAAGAAGCTGCGGAAAAGCAAGCTGGAGCCGGTGACCTACTACAGGGTAGGGAACCCCATCCAGCGGGCAGGGAGGAGGGGGCGGGAGAGGGGAGTGCTGAGCCACGCCCACCCACCCAGCGTCTGGGTCCCCGGGCAGCCAACTGGGGTGGGGTGGGGAGCTGATGCTCTTGGAAGTGGCACCCGGAACCTTCTGGAAGGTTCTCCCCGCAGAAGGGAGGGCAAGGGGGTCTGCACATCGGTTAGTCCTACCCGCCCACTTCACAGATAGGGAACCCGAGGCCCGGAGGGGTCGACGCTGTGCAATCTGTGGGACCCTCTCTGCCACGCTCTGACCTTGGTTTGGGGGTGGTTGGCGGCTTGAGAGACAAAGAGAAGCCCCCAGGAACTGATAAGGGAAAGCCAGGGGCCTGGAAGCTGTGGGTGTCTTGGAGACTCCCCGGGATGGCCAGGGGGGCTCGGGAAGGCAGGACACGGGGATCCCCCCCAGCGGCCCCACCTCACGGCAGCCCCGCTATCCTCTCCCCGCCAGGGCCAGGAGCTGGCGCGGTCGGTGGGTGCCGTGGCCTACCTGGAGTGCTCGGCCCGGCTCCATGACAACGTCCACGCCGTGTTCCAGGAGGCGGCCGAGGTGGCTCTCAGCAGCCGCTGGCGCATCTTCTGGCGGCGGATTACCCGGAGCTTTTGCGTGGTGATCTGACCGGCCGGAGTGGGGGGTCCCCTGCCCCTGACCGCTCCACCTACCTCCGAGCATCGCGGGAGGAAGCTGGGTGCTGAACTTCTGCCGAGTCACCGGACTGTCCCCGCAAAATGATGGGGCCCACTGACTCCAGGCCTGGGACCTGGGATTCCCCGGAGTGGAGAGAAACCCCTGTGAGGCTTGAAGAAGACGGTTCTCGGGCCCTCCAGCGCTCTGGAGTGCTCGTTCTGGAGTATCCTGGGGATCACTGAGACCCCCAGCTCGCAAAGCTGGGCTGCTGGTCCTGGAGAGAATTGTGCCACCTAGCGGCTGTTCCCAGGCCTGCACCTTCCCGGATCTAATGTGTTTAGGACCATCTGGCCAGAACCCGCCCTGGCCCTTCCCCACTCCCTGCCCCAGCGGTAACCGCCAACAAGTAAAATGACATCCTTGTCATATGCGTCCTGCCTGTTGTTTCAAAGTGCCTTTATACGCGTGTCCTCAGGTGGATAGGACCTGCCCCGTACAGGCTTGGGAGTGGGGTTGCTTGGGTCCAAACTGGACAGTATCACTTCCAGCACCTTGGGCAAGGTACTCGAACCCTCTGAGCCTCAGCTTCCTCATCTGTGAAATGGGCCCAGCCATAGACTACAGCCTGGCACTGGTGGGTAAGTCAGAGGGGCATGAGGACTGCCACATGTGTCTCTGTGTATTGAATCATCTTTGCTTAATATTCCTAACCCTGCAGAGAGAGAGAGAGGAGGTCACAGGCAGAACACATTTTTCTGGGAAGAGAACCCGTTTCTCCTCCCAGCTCCAAGCCCATCACTCAATTCACTTTCTTGCTAATACTCTCAGCCCCCTCGGCCGCAGCGTCCTGTCCCACCCTCCTTGCACAGCTCTGTGCGGCATCCCGTGGGCCCCCCTCCAGTTGCACTCCCCGCTCTCGCTTTCCAGGGAAGTGACTTCTCTTTTTTCTAGTAACTTCCCCCCAACAGCCCCTGCAGGCTGCGTGCGGGGCCCCTCCTCTGTGCTTATCTCAGGTCATTGCAAACAGACCTGTTCCCCCGCTAGGTTTTTACTTTCTCAATTTTTTTTTTTTCCTTTTAACTGGAGCATCGTAGGTTTACAGCAACCACGAGGGAAGCACAGAGATGCCATGTACCCCCCACCCACACTTTCACACGGTTTTCTCTATTAACATTTTGCATTAGTGCAGTATGTTTTTTGGTGATTCATGAAGCGATGTCATAGTTAAGGTTCACTCTTGCTTTTTAGTTTTTATTGTGGTAACCTATGCAATATAAAATTTTCCATTTCAACCGCAGTTCAAGTATACAATTCATTGATCTTGATTACATTCACAGTTGTATTACCACCACCACCACCATCCTGTACCATCCTTTTCCATCACCCCAAACAGAAACTCTGCACCAATTAAGCATCAACTCCCCATTCCTGGCCCTCACCCCTACCTATATGAATCTGAATATTCTAATTATTTTGTGTAAATGAGATGGATCATGCAATATTAGTCCTTTTGTGTCTGGCTTGTTTCACTCGACACCTGTCAGGCTTTGAGGGGTTCCCTGGGTAACGCCCCTGGCCTTTATCATATTGTTGGGCACATCAGAGCTCCTTAAACACTGGGCTGCTGAGGAATGAATGGCTGAGGCTCAGGCCACCTCGGGGAAGGAGAATGGACCAATGATTGGTGTCCAGCATCTTGCCAGACACCCGCCGAGCAGCCTAGCTCTGCTCCGAGAAGTTCACGCCACGGTGCCCCCTTGCCTGCACTCTGCACCTCCCAGGTACCCACCTGGGCACCAGACAGGGATTTTGTCACTTCAGCCTCACAGCAGCCCTAAAGGATGGGCTCCTTTATCCCTTTTTGGCCAGATGGGAGAGTGCGGCTTGAGTTTTTTAAGTACCCCACCTAAGATGGCTATGGGAAAAAGGTGCAGGGCTCAGAGTCAAACCCAGATCTGCCACTGTCTATGGGGCCCAAGCACTCTGCCAGGCCAGCAGGCCCAGCTTGTTCCCTAAACTAGGGGCTGGGGACGAAGACATGAAGAAGGTAAGGATCCTGGCTTCTTGAAAGGCAAAACATCTACCAAGGGATCCAGGAATGTGTGCCTTTTGAGAAATTGGGGAAGGGGGATGTTTGGGCTGTGTTTAGCTCCCTGGGGCCGGGGAAGGCAGAGGGAGGAGAAGAGGAAAGGACATCCCTGGCATGGGGTGTGCTGGAAGGAGGAGCTGTCAGGCCGGGAAATGTTTCCCTCTCCTGAGCAGCTTGTACTAAACAGCCATGATCAGGGCAGCTCTGGCTGCTGTTTCCTGGTGTGGTTCAGAGCAAATCCTGGGGCCTGTAGGAGTTATTCATTCAGGCCAGAAGGGAAGCCCTGGCAGCTTGTGGTTCAGCCGTCCAGGTGGCCTGTGGGAAGGCAGCTCAGACGCACCCCAGCTGGGCTGCTCCTGGGCACCCCCCGTCAGGAGATGATTCCCCCCTTCAACCCCTGGAGCATACTGAGTGCTGTAAGGGAGGACAGACTTCAGATGGGCATCCTTACAGAATCAGTTATCGTGATTCATCACTTACTGAAAACTTTCCACCCGCCCAGCTCTGGGCTCGGTCATTTTCCATGCAGCAGCTCATTTCACATCCACGTCCCCTGATGAGCTGGGTCCTATTTCAACACTCATTTCACAGATGAAGAAACGGAGGTACAGAGGGCTTGGAAACTTGCCTAAGATCATAACATAAGCTAAGAAGTGTCAGGGCCAGGATGGGAGTCCAGGATTGTTCAATTCCAGGAGCCAGGCTGTCAACTCCTGCCCCAGAACCCCTGCCCCGGACCCCCTGTCCCAGGATCTCCCACCATGGATCCCTGCCCTGAATCACCTGCCCTAGACCCCTCTCACCCTGGACCCCTCCTGGCACCCCTGTCCCATACCCCTTGTGGAGTATTTCTTGACTCCAGGCCCAGTTCCAAAGAGCTTACAATTTGGGGAGATAAGAAAGCCCAGAACTGTTTTTCAGGAACTGCACGTACCCCCTCCTCACCCCACACCTGCTGCTCATTGCCCCCGCCACAAACATTTCAGACAAGCTGAGGGCAAAACCCTAAAGGTCAAGGGGTCTTCCCCAGACACCAGTCCGTTAGGGCAGGGCAGAGCTACGACTTGCAGGGAAGGCAGCTGGCAGGCCAGAACACCCAGCAGCAGAATGGTGCCCAAAGGGGTACAAACTGGCAGGTACTGGGTTCCCCACAGGTGCTGGGCATTTGGCTGAAGGTAGCATGAGGTCACAATGAGGTAGCATTATTCGGCTCATTTCAGAGAAGAAAACAAGGACCAGAGTGACAGCGTGACCTAAGTAGGGTCACACAGCGGAGGTGGGACTGAGATTCAACTCAGTCTCCTTCTTCACAGAGCATGCTGGGAGCTCCAGGTCTGCGGGGAGAGACTGGGGAGGGCTTCAGAGTGATGGGCAAACAGGATAGGGGCCAGGGAGATGGAAGATCCAGAGGGGTGCAGAGGTAGGAAAAGGGCTCCCATGGGCCAAGGCCCAGAGGGGGAAGTGGGCACCTGCCCGTCCTGTTTGGGGGCCACCCTGGCTGGAGAGGTCATGGTTAAGGGCCAGTGGGAATGAGAAAAGTACACATTGGACTTTGTCGCCAGCCCTTGCTCTTGCCCTCACCAAGGGCCACTATGATTTATTTTATCCAAGAGCTCATCGCCATTTGAAATCTCCTCGTCTGGTTAGCATAAACTATATATAATAACATTGAAAGTAACCAAAAAAGAGATCAGGCCTCAAATAGAGATTAAAACGAAGCCAATCTGGCTGGGTCTAAATTAGAATATAGGGTAAAAGATGAGAATGTGTTTACTCTAGACCTTCACCTACTGTCTGAGACCAAAGACAGAGAGGTTTATTATGTCTAGAACCCAAATCTCCTGTAACACACAATCTAAATCAACCCGTCTGGATAGCCCATTTAAACAACCCGAACTCCTGGAGTCCAGAATGGGAACGAAGCCTTGTATTTCTGTATAGCTTAATATAATACCAAGATACATCTCAGACTAAGGGGGGCTGATAATTAAGAAGTATTGGTAGAGGGTGCACGGGGGTAGTTCAGTGGTTGAAATGCCTGCCTTTCATGCAGGAGACTTGGGTTCGATTCCTGGACCATGCACCCCCCCAGAAAAAAAAAAAAAGGATTGGTAGAGTCCCTTGAGGGTTCAAAGGGGGGGAAAAATGGAACTATTAAACTTTCCCATCTGGGAAACCCCCATATCCTCTCAACCATTGGGAACTTCCAAGAAAATAAGCCAAGCCCTGGATTTTGAGGAAACTTATTTCTGTAGGGGAAAAGCTAAGACTACCCATAACGAGGCCTAAGAAATGCTTCTAGGAAACCTCTTTTTGCTTAGATGTGACCTTTTTCCTCTCTAAGAGACAAACTCTGCAAGGAAAATCATGACCTTCCCTGCTACATGGGACATGACATCCAGGGGTGAAAAATCTCCCTGACAGTGGGGAGTATAACTCCTGGGGATGCATCTGGCCCTGGCACCATGGGATTGACCGTGCTTTCTGGACCAAAAGAGGAAAAAGATGTGTAATAAAATAAAGCATCAGTGGCTAAGAGAGATCAAATGCAGTCAAGAGAATATTCTGGAGGCTGCTCTTATGCAAGCTGCAGTTGGATAGTGCTAATTGCATTGGTTTGCTAAACGTCACTCCTATTGACTCTTAAGAACACCTATGGCTCGAACTGAGACTCTGCATAGGTTTCATGCACTAGGTTTGCCTTCCTGGAACCTATAATTTCCAAAGGCTTCCTAGGTCAGATAAATCCTGAAACCCAGAGTGAACAGCCGCTCCAGAATTATCAATTGATTACGTCTCCCTCTCCTTTAGTGTGGACACCCCTTTCCAATCTGAAAAAGTCAGAACAGGCATTGCCCGAAGGACCCTATAGATTGAGAGAAGGATTAAAGGAGAAGGAGGAGGTCTAAGAGAGAAAACAGGATTTAACAAATGAGTATGGCTGCTAAATCACTATGTAAATATATTCCTTCTAGCCTCCAGTGTTTTGGAGCAGTGAGAAGGAAAAGTCTGAGATGGTGACAAACTCTGGGTTCTGTTCTCTAACTACTTGTTGAAGTGTACATTGAAAATTACTGCTTTTTTCTTTCTTTCTTTCTTTGCTTGTGTATATATTATACTTTACAGTTAAAAAAAT
Organism: Myrmecophaga tridactyla; assembly: GCA_004026745.1. NCBI lineage: Eukaryota > Metazoa > Chordata > Mammalia > Pilosa > Myrmecophagidae > Myrmecophaga > Myrmecophaga tridactyla. The sequence continues at coordinate 8,383 of PVIY010046299.1, read as the reverse complement.
TTTTTTAATTGCCTAGTCTGCCTCCCAGCTGGAATGCCAACTCCCCAAGAACATGCCTCTCCTAGAGTAAGCATTAAATAAATATGTGATGAATGAATGAATGAATGACTGTTCCACTTTAGTCCTCATCAGCCTCTAGTCTCTCTGCCTCCTTCACCCTCCTTATTCCCATCAGAAATATCTTCCCAACACAGGTCCAGTCCCGTCGCCACCCCACCCCCACCCTCCACCCCACCCCTGGCTCAATAACCTTCCATAGCTCCCTCGGCCCAGAGAAGAAA
>PVIY010046298.1:0-18547 GCA_004026745.1 Myrmecophaga tridactyla | reverse complement strand
TTCCCAGGCTACTCCCCCTAACACCCCCCCCCCAATGCAGAGCAGCCCTGTGCCTGGGGGGGTCGGGGAGCAGGCAAGGGAGCATCTGCCCAGCTGAGCAGGCGAGGTTTGCTAGCTGGTATTGCAGGGAAAGCGGGCTGGGCTGGGTTTTCTAAGTAGCTTCAGGCGGGGGTGGGGGTGGGAGGGAGGAAAAGGGGGGGGCTCTGGGTCTCCCCTAACCCTGACCAGCTAGGGCATGGCTTTGAGTTGTTCCGAGGGGCTGCCTCCTGCCCTGGGAGAGGGGAGGGATGGGGACCCTTGAGTCCCTGGACTTGGGGGGGGCACTAACTGCTTGCCCTGGTGGGGGCTGGGAACCCCCATCTTGAACCTGAACCCCATGTGTAGGAGATGGGACCACTCTGTTTCAGGGGCAGGAATTGCTGACTGGCCCTGCCTGGCCAGGCTGCTGAGAGTGGGGTGAGTTTCACAGTGCACCTGTGGGGTTTTCTTCTGGAAAGCAGCAGCCCCCACCCTCTAAAACGACAAATCCTCTCTTCTTTTCTTTTTTTAATGACAGGTGGTTTCCTTGAGGGTAAATGAGTTAATATGGCTAACTGCTTAGAACTGTGCTGGCATATAGTGACTGCGATTGATACGCTGGATGTTTTTTTTTTACTGTTAAAAAAAAAATTAAAAAAATTTCTTAAATGAAATTGAGATATAACCTGATCACTGTGTGTGTGTGTATGGTTAAAAAAGAAAATTAGTATGATGCCAAATGTGACCAAAAGAAATACCATATTGACACCACTTGATGTATTCTAATATGCCAGTACTTGGGAACGACTGCAGGAGGTGACATAACGGAGTAGGCAGACGCTAAGACTTCAAGTAGAACCTCCATGAAGGCGACATCTGCAAGAGCTGAGAGGGATTTTGAAATAATAAGGGTGGGCTGCTCTCAGTGACATTTTCCGAAGTAGTGAGCAGGTCATCCTGTGTCCTGAACAAATCAGAGTCCTCTTTTCCCTCAGTTTATACACTAGCTCCATTCCAGGAAAATTCAGTATATACTGAAACTGCAAAAATACTTCCTTGTTTGTATATAAAATGGAATTAGGTTCTAGGTTTGGATGGTTGTAAACAGGTTTTTCACTTGTAGGAATTGAAAACCGTGTAGGATTTGGGACCGTGTGTGAGACTGCCCTGTTCGTTGCGAGAGAGTTCTTGTCCCCCGCTAAATGCCACTCACGCCTGCCCCCACCCCCCGCCGTTGTGACAGAGGGTGCATAGTCCTTGTGAGAACTGTCCAAGTAAAGGGTTGCAGCTTAAAGTTTGACAACCACCCATCTGGTCCAGCCCCCTTGCTGAAAGAGCCAGGGCTTGAACTGAGGCCTTCTCATTCCCATTTGTCACTCTTTGTACTGTCCTGAACTGCCTGGGAAAGTCTGAACTTCTGGCACTGTGTTGGCAAGATGCTGGGAACTATGGGGGCAGGAGGCTCCCGCTGGGCCCGGGCTGTGCCTGCAGCTTCTCTTAGTACAGTGCATGGTGAGAGCTAGGGTGAGGCCACCTCTGAGATGGAACGGGGCTTGCCTGGCCCCTGGAAGGCAGCTGGCCCTTTCCCTGCTGCCCTCTTCCTCAGATAGGCTCGAGCTTGGGCCAGGGGCTGGCCTGGTTAAAGCCCTCAGCTCTGAGGGCAGGGATAGGCTTGGCATCCGGTGCACCAGGCCACTCGGCTTTGAGGGTGCCACAAAGAGTGTAGATCAGAGGCTGCTCACTGGTGGCCCATTGGCTGCTTGTGGCTTGCAGAGAGAGGTGTTTTGTTTGGTCTGCAAGTGTGTGTGTGTGTGTATGGGTGTGTGTGTATTTCAAACTTGCATTAGTTGATAGCAGTGAAAATCAGAAAGATATAATGTTCAGTGAAAACAAGGAACAGAATGGAATGGTTAATGTGTAAATATTTATGTGGAGGGAAAGCAGAGTCTGGAAGGACATGTAAAAGACATTGATGGCGGCTGGCTTCATGCAGGGGTGCCCGGTGGCTATGCTTTGGGGAGGGAGTGAAACTTACTTAACTGTAGGCTCCTTATATGCCTTTTGAATTTTTTTCCATATGCATATGTTAATAGTAATAATGGCAAAATTTCATATTTCAAAATTCCAGTATTTCTTGAAAAAACTGGAAGCTTTGCTAACGCTGAGCCACAGTCCCTCCGGACAACCCTTGCAGGAGCTGAGCAGTGCTGCCTCGTTTAGGTGGGCATCTAAAAGTCCAACCACTGCCTGCCCCTCCCTCCTGTCTTGCGCTGCAAGCACTTAAGTTGTGGGGTTCCCAGGGAGTGTAGGGTTTTGTCCAGGAATGTCAGGCTTTATGTCAGGCCTTGGGAGGAACCCTGCTTAGTGCTCATCTTGTCCTCGATCCTTCCCTGGGGCGCATCAGATCTGGGAGCCCACGATGGGTCTCAGGGATATGGCACCCCCCCAAATTTTATTCAGACTTCATTAGTAATGAGCATGTGCATTTTTCGGTAGAGACAAGTTTTTATCAGATTCTCAGAGTTACAAGCCGCTGAGGAAGGAACCCAGGCATGGCTAAGTTTATCTCTGGTCACAACTCCTGACTCCCAGGCCAGGGCTGTGTACCAGCTACCCAGATAGATCCTTGTCGGCAGGAAGTGGAGAGGTAGGTTCAGGTACTGTACAGCTTTTTTGGGGGGAGAGGAAAGGTGGTTTGAGTCCCTGCAGGCAGCAGCGGAGCAGGATGTGGGCGCGCCCAGGGCTCTCGGGCAGGTCCACTCTAGGCGCCCTGCACGTCTCGGTGCCTGAGCCCCGCTTCCCCTCCGCAGAGGCTGGGGAGCAGCAGCATGCAGCCCGAGGAGGGCACGGGCTGGCTCCTGGAGCTGCTGTCCGAGGTGCAGCTGCAGCAGTACTTCCTGCGGCTCCGCGACGACCTCAACGTTACCCGCCTGTCCCACTTTGAGTACGTCAAGAATGAGGACCTGGAGAAGATTGGCATGGGCCGGCCTGGTAGGTGGGACATTGCCTTTACTTGTCCTCTCTCCATTGACCCTGGACATCCTCCACTCTCCAGATTGCACGAGGAGCCCTTTCCCCTTCCATCCTGGGGCGTCCGTCACTGGGCTGGGAGTGGGCTGGGAGCAGGTGCACTGAGGGCAGTTGGCATTTGTAAAGCTGAACTGGAGTTGGAGGAGCAAGAAACCTGGTTTGCTTGAAGGTCTGTCTGGCAGCTCGGGGTTAACAGCAACCCCCTTTTTGTTTGTTCAGACATTTGTGGGATGGATTGCCCCGATTTTCCTTTCCTTTGTGAGTGTGGAATTGAGTCTATTCTGTTCACTATTCTGAACATAAGGGGTCAATGAGATTTGTGGAGAAAGGAAGATTAAAACTCTCAGCATGTTAAATTTCTCTTAGTGTCTGTCTCTCTCTGTCTCCTCACTGTCTCCCTCCCTCTTCCATGCACAAAGCTCTGTATAAATTTAACTCGAGTCTTATCCTTGTATTTATCCTAAGAGCAGTGGTTGCAGCACTTAGAAATCACAATATTCTTTGTAGGGCATTAGAAATTTAGTGCATTCAGCTGAAAGTAGCTAAATAGATATTAATGTGCTAAATGAGACACTGAACGTTTGTCATTTTTTGGCCTGGTTAATAGTGTCTGATATAGCCAGCTTAAGAAAAGTTTATAGGAGAAAAACTCAAAATTGAGAAAATTCTATCCATCACTTTATTTCTTCCTGAGAGTCAGTTTTATACTTTGAGAGTCAAGAGAAGACCCCCGCTGTTCAGTCTGGATGGTCAGACACCTCCATGCAGCTTGAGACTCGCTGCCAAGAAGTAAAGTGTAACGCCCATCTGGTCCATCGAAGCCCCTGGGTGTTGAGATTGGTTTCCTAGGTGTCGTGCTGGGCAGTGTCTAGTGCGGGAGGTGGGCTCTCCCCAGGGCGCCCAGGAGGGCTGCAGGGTAGGAAGCAGAATCTCAGGGCCAGGGGTGGGGAGGGGCGTGGGCTGCCTTGGCTGCACTCGTTCACCTTCTCTGCCCGTAGGCCAGCGGCGGCTGTGGGAGGCTGTGAAGAGGAGGAAGGCCATGTGCAAGCGCAAGTCTTGGATGAGCAAGGTGAGTAGGCTGGAGCAGAGCAGGGTGGAAGCTGCCTCCAGGGGCCAGGCTCTGCTACCAGTCCTAGGAACGCCCCCATCCCTTGGGCCGACGCGGTCTCGCTGGGTTCTCTCCTCCAGGGGCTTATCGGACAGGGTGCTTGTAGAGCTGCCTGGCTAAGTGGCTGCCTCCGCCAGAGACAGACGGGGGGCAGCCTGGGTGCAGGGCTTTCTCAGCATCCCCTCTCAGTGTCTGGCATTGCTGCACATGGAGCTCGCGGACAAGTGTGCCTTAACTTGAACCCTTGCTCCGTCTGCGTGTTGGGGGCTGCGCCCAGTGTGGGGAGGGGAGGATATGGCTTCTCTGCCCCCCTGCCCAAGTCTCTACCCTGGTAGAGGGTTTCTCTGGTCATCTGGCCCTGCTGACAGCTTCCTTCCCCACAGCCCCGTACCCCACCCCACCCCACCCACTTGCCCTAATTTGGAGCTGTGGTAGAGTGAGTCCCTGCTCTGACTCAGTGGAACTTTGCCCATTGTCTGGAAGACAATGAGGGAGGAAGTGAACCCGCCAGAGCCTTCCCTCCCCACTTCTGGCCTCAGGGCCTGGGGAGGGGGGGTGGGTAGCAGACAGGGCAGAACAGCTGAACTGGAATGGGGGAACAGAAATTTCCTGGCTTGATCTGGGCAAAGGGGCTGTCTCTTGGGTCCTGTGGCCTCTTCCGGGGACATTGTCCTGGTCCCTTGCCCAGGTTTTAAGGAAGAATGAGTACGTTGGGGCCCGTGAAGGCAGGAGAAATGGGAACAGTGTGATGTGTCGGGACTTGGGGATGTGCGGCCGATGGACAGCAGGTCACTGGGGTAGTCAGTGACCCTCTCCAGATTTCAGTCATGTCTTCTGTGAAATGGTACTGGCCGTACTTGCCCAGCTCACCTCAAAGGGCTATGGGGAGGATCCCCGGAGGTGATGACTGACGCTTGCTTGCAAACATGAGGAATTCCATTTAGTGGGGGAAGGACAGGGAGGAGAGGGCAGAAGAGGCCCTCAGATTTGAGAGGCCCCATCGCCCATACAGAGGAGGCTTTTCCACCCTCAGGGGCTGGGAGAGGCCATACTGGGCAACCTGAAGCCTGAGCTCTGGTTGCCATAGTGGAGGTAGCCCAGTCACACTGACAAGGCCAATTTCTGACCCTCAGGGCCTCCTGCGCCTTGACCTATGGCCACCTCTTCCAGCCTAGGCCACAGAGTTCCCTCCAGTCCCCCTTCTCTAATTGCTCCTCCAGAAAGAAGCCCAGCTGTCTTCCCAGGTCCTTCCCCAGCAAGGGCTAGCTAGCTTCGTATGTGCAACACACACACATCCACACACACATATACACACACTGTTCAACCTCAGACTAAAATTATCCTCTCCCCTGGGCAGGATGAAGGGCAGCCGACTCCCCAGGGAGGGTGCAGACAGACAGCGCCAAATGGTCAACCCAGCGAAGGGGCCAGGGCTAAAAATGGACAGGGAGGTGTTTGTGGCGGGCTCCTCAGACTCCTGCCCGTCTCTTCGGGTTAGGGGCTGGACTCTGTGCTGGGCAGGGGGTCCAGGAAGGGAGGGGTGGGGCAGGAGGACTGGAGGGGGGTTCAGACTGTACGTCCCTGGGGGGCGGGTGGTGCCTGGGATGGCTTTGGGCTGTCCCCGACCCCATGGCTGGGTGTGGGGCCGCAGCAGCCGCGGGCTGCATGTCTGTCCGTCTGTGTCTGGCAAACACCCCAAAGCCACACCGAGCCTGTGGGTTTAGTTTGGGGGGTGTAGCCTGGGGGGAGCTTGGGCCCCAGCCAGGCTGCCCCCACCCCCAGTAGTTTGGCAAATCAGGACGGGTCTGGGAGTGGTCCCTGAAGGTAGGACAGAGTGACCTGGCTCTGGAGCCCAGGCTCGCATCTGGCTCCTGGCTGTCTCCAAACAGGTGTTCAGTGGAAAGCGGCTGGAGGCTGAGTTCCCTCCTCATCACTCCCAGAGCACCTTCCGGAAGCCCTCGCCCACCCTAGGGGGCCCCTCAGGGGAGGGGTCTCTGCAGAGCCTCACCTGCCTCATTGGGGAGAAGGACCTGCGCCTTTTGGAGAAGCTGGGGGATGGCTCTTTTGGTGTGGTGCGCAGGGGCGAGTGGGACGCCCCCTCGGGTAAGACGGTGAGTCTCCCGGGGCCCCGTTGGGTGGAGGGAGGGGACCCCCAAGAGCTCGGTCAGGGGCCCCTCACCCCTCGGAGACAGCTCTGCCCTCTGCTGGGCTTGAATGGGACTGAGCCAGGTCACAGGGTGCTCAGATTTAACTGGGCATATCCTTTTTTCTTTTTTTCAATTATAAAGGTAATATTACTGCTTTTGGAAACTATTACTCCTTTTGGAAATGACTTGAAAAATAAGGGCTAAAACCCACAGTTGGAATCCCACCAACTCGAAGAAAGTTAACATTTCTGCCCCCTTTTATTTTCCTGGTTATTTTGTTGAGTTTGATTATTGTCACACCCTGGATAATAATTTTGTAAATCTTGCCCTTTGTTCTTGGTGTTATGTTTTTAAATTTTCCCCTGGAGGAATACCTTATGTGCAATAAAGAGTACAGTTCTGAGGTGTGCAGCTCAGTGAAAATTTACCTGTGCACAGGCCCAGGTAACCACGACTCGGGTCAAGCCAAGGTATTTCCTTCAGCCCGGGACACCCCCTCATGCCCTCCTCCGGGCAGTTTCCCCTCCCCCCAAGAAAATTACCCTCCCCACTCCTCTCACCTTAGATTAGTTTTTTTTTGCAATGTGTTTTAAAGCGTTTTACTTCTCTGCTAAAGATGTTATTTTTAGTGTTCCATTTTACGATGATAATTTAACACCCTATCATTCTTTGGCTCATCTCTTACCTTAAGGTTGATAATTAACTTGGGGAATCCCCTGGGAAGGGAAGGCTCAGCCGATAGCTCCGGGGTCCACGGCTGCTTCCCCGAACCAGGCCATGGGCTTGGTGCACGAACCCAGTCATCGACCCACCAAAGCGGGCAGATCCGAGGTGGAGATGGCCACGCCAGCTTCGAGGCAGGAGCAGGTGGGCTCTGCGTGCTGGGGCCGGGCCAGTCCTGAGTCCCTGCAATCCCCACTCTGGGCAGGTGGGTGTGGCTGTGAAGTGCCTGAAGCCCGATGTGCTGAGCCAGCCAGAGGCCATGGACGACTTCATCCGGGAGGTCAACGCCATGCATTCGCTGGACCACCGCAACCTCATCCGCCTCTATGGCGTGGTGCTCACGCCACCCATGAAGATGGTGAGTGCTGGCGGCTGTGGGGCTGAGCCAGGGGCTATGGTCTCGGAGGCCCCCCCACCCCGATCCTGCTCGCCTCTCCCCATCTGGCTGTGTCTGCAAGCCCATGTCTATCTCTGGATTTTGCCTGTGCTCATTGGCAGAGTATTATGTTGAGTTTGATTAAAGGGCTGCCCATGGGAGGGGCTGGCCTTTGAGTTTATTTGGTGGAATTTCTAGCCTGCACCTCTCTGGGTTGCTTCTCCTTGGGCTTCATTTTCCCCCTTTAACTGGAGATAGAGGCTGGGAAGCTGTAGGGTTCCTAGAGGAAGGGACATCGCATAGCTCTGGCTGGCCTCCAGGAAGGAATGGGCACCCAGTGTGGGGTGCCGAGGGAGGGCCGAGGCTGGTCCAGGCTTACTCCCCCCACTTCCACCGTGGCCGCAGGTGACAGAGCTGGCACCTCTGGGCTCGTTGTTGGACCGGCTGCGCAAGCACCAGGGCCACTTCCTCCTGGGGACGCTGAGCCGCTACGCTGTGCAGGTGGCCGAGGGCATGGGCTACCTGGAGTCCAAGCGCTTCATCCATCGCGACCTGGCCGCCCGCAATCTTCTGCTGGCCACCCGGGACCTGGTCAAGATCGGGGACTTTGGACTGATGCGAGCACTGCCCCAGAACGATGACCACTACGTCATGCAGGAGCATCGCAAGGTGCCCTTTGCCTGGTGAGGGGCAGCTGCTGCCGGCACCCAGGGTCAGGACCCTGTCCCATCCCAGTCACAGCAGACTTGGGCCTCAGAGCTTCTGGGACCTTTTGCACCCACCATAGCCCCTGGTTGGGTCTGGGGTGCCCTGCTTATGCTCCCATCCTCTCACCTGTCCACCCAGGAAATCTCAAGGGCCTCTGTGCCAGGGTCAGTAGGCAGTGGAGGGCACGGGGGTAAATGTTGTGGTGACTCCTCAAGGAAGCTCAGTGCTGCTCAGTGGAGAATTAAGAAAGGTTCCCTGGAGGGCTCAGTATTGAAACTAAAACCAGAAAGATGAAGGGAAGTTAGCAGAGAGAGGCCGATTGGTAAGTGTGTTTCAGGTAGACCCAAAGCAGGTGGTATAAGCTGAGCCTGGGCAGCAGCAAGGCCAGTCCATGCTGGGCATTGTAGAGTGTCAGGGCTGCTCATCCGAGTACCAGGAAGCCCCCCAGGCCTCCCTGACGCCTGTGTGAAGCTTTCCTGTGCTAAGATCATCACAGTCCTCAGATACCACCAGCAGGAGCGTGGGCTTCCGGCTTTGTGGTCAGAAAGGTTTGGTCCAGTTCTACTTGCCAGAGCTGAGGCTGTGGGAAACCCTGACAGTCAAGGCTTTGTGGTCACCTGGTCAGCGACTAGCCAGGGGTGACCATCCATCCCAGACCGTGCCTGTTGGCCTCGTGTGATTAATAGCACCACCGCTTTTCATCCTCTGACATCCTGGTTTGGATGGTAAATTATTAAGCCACCATTTTTGTAAGTCCCTTAAGTAATGCTGGGAAGTGGACAGGGCACCATTAGTCCCATTTGATGCATGGGGTGAGTGAAGCCTAAAGGTCGTGAGTGACTTTCCCTGGGTCCTTCCCTTTGAGTGGCAGGGCCAGCTCTTGAGGCACACGAGAGATCCTATGATTCAGTGGCCAGGGCATCTTCCGACCTGCTCTGCACCCCAGCCTACTTGGGGTCATCCCTTTTCTAGCTTTGCCGCAGCGGCGTTTTCCCTCACCCAGGGAGTGTGGCGGTGTTTGGGTGAAGCCATTGTGACTGTTTCCAGCCATTTGGGTTCTTCCCCAGGCCCTGTCCAGATTTCCCACCCACACCTTCCTGTTGAAATGATCCAAATCCCAGGATCCTGCCTCAAAGCTGGAAGTTGTCGTCTTCCCACTGCCCCCGACTAGAAAACAGCCTGGGCCCTTGTTCCCCAACCCGCACCCTACCCACGCCCTCCTATAGCCTCCTGACCTTCCTTTCCCTGCTTCCCCAAGCCTGGGAAACCTCCTCCTCCTCCTGCCACCCCAGGCTGCGTTTGAATAAAAGGCCTGGGTAGGGGTGACTTACTCCCTGCCTGTGCATCCCTTTGGTCAAGAAGTCCCGCCGCAGCCTCAGTGACCACAGCAGAGCCTGCCGTGTGGTGGGGATGACAAGTGCTTGTCAAATGAATGAATGACAGTTCTGTCCAGGTGGGGGTGCTTGGGTGTTCTGAGAAGCCTTGTGTCTGACCCCTGCCTCCACCAGGTGTGCCCCCGAGAGCCTGAAGACACGCACCTTCTCCCATGCCAGCGACACTTGGATGTTTGGGGTGACGCTGTGGGAGATGTTCACCTATGGCCAGGAGCCCTGGATTGGCCTCAATGGCAGTCAGGTGAGGGGTGGGGGTGGGGTGCTCCCCAAAGGGCGGGCCCCCGGCTGGGAATTGGACTTGGCCCTTATCTGATGGACCCCTCTTCCCACCCCTTTGCCCGTGTGACCTCTTGGGGACAGCTGAGCCTAGAGAAGGGGCTTCCCCAGTGGGGGAAGAATTGGGGCTTGCTCTTGTTCCCCACCTCTTGCACCCGCCTGTCCTGAGGCCTCAGACCTGGGCGTCAGGGTCAGAGGCCCTAGGGGTAGGGCCCTCCCAGGCAGGCAGACCTCTTCTCTAGAGGGACAGCCGGCAGCTCCAGCCGTAAGACGGGCTGGACAGAAAGTGGGATGTGAAGAGCTGGATATGCCCTTCTTACTCTCTGACTCTGTACCCCTGTCTTCTCCCCCAGATCCTGCATAAGATTGACAAGGAGGGGGAGCGCCTGCCCCGGCCGGAGGACTGCCCCCAGGACATCTACAATGTCATGGTCCAGTGCTGGGCTCACAAACCCGAGGACAGGCCCACCTTCGTGGCCCTGCGGGACTTCCTGCTGGAGGTGAGGGGCAGGCGTGCCCCTGGGCGCGGTGGTGACCCGGCAGGGGGCTGCTTGTGTCCGTGTTGGCTGCCCAAGGACCTGTGCCCTGGCGGGCGGTGACCTGTTGTGCCCGCAGGCCCAGCCCACGGACATGCGGGCCCTCCAGGACTTCGAGGAGCCGGACAAGCTACACATCGAGATGAATGACGTCATCACGGTCATCGAGGGAAGGTGGGCGGGCTGGGGCCGCACCTGCTCTGGGCGCGGGGCGGAGGGGCCACGGGCGGAGGGGCCGCGGGCGGAGGGGCTGCGGGGCGGAGATCCCTTTGGCCTCTGAGTTTCCTATGGCAAAAGACAGGATCGCGGGCTGCCAGGGCCCGGCGGGGTGAGGGGCAGGCTCCTGGGTGCTCCGGGCCGACTGCACAGACGCTGCTCTGAGGGGACGTTTCCCTGCCTAGCCCTGCCACCCTTACCCTGTCCCCACCTGGCTCCAGCCGGGGCTGTGTGGGCCAAGCTGGCATTAGAGCGAGGAATAAGAAGCAGCTCAGCCTGGCCTCAGGGCCACAGCGGGGGCCTCTGAACTCCAGAACGTTCCTCCTCTGGCCTTGCCTCCCCCTTCCTCCCCGCCTCTCTGCAGCCCTGCTCTCCATGCTCCACCTGGGTGCCTTTGCCTACCGAAGCAGCCTGGGTCCCTCCCACCGAGCCTTCTCTACTGCTCCTTCCCAGGCTCCCAGCCTTGGGCCCCCCCATCCCCTGCCCAGGCCTCACCCCCTTATCCCTTTCTTCCCAGACTCCCCTGCAGGGTCCGCTCATTCCTGATCCCGGTGTGGTGTGCTCCTGCCCTCCCCTGCCTCACGCGTGTGCGCGCACCCACACACACGTTTCTTTGCCTACAGGCAGCCTCTCCTGAGTCACTGTCTCCTGCCTGCAGCCCCCGCAGTTCAAGCCCTAGACACCCCACCCACCTCTCACCCCACCTTCTGTTATCTGATCCACAGGGTGTCTCGGGAACTGGTTGGGGCAGGGACAGGCTTGAGGTGTCTTTTGGGGCAGGGGAAGTGTTTTGAGGACCTGGAAGAAGAGCAGAGAAGCAGAGGACGTTCCCTGCACCTCCCAGGTCCTCTGACCCAGAACCAGGCTAGGATTGGGGGAGCCTTTTCTGCCTGGACTTTGGGTCTGGGGGCCTGCGGCCCTGCCCCACCGTCTCATGGGAGGGTGGTGAGAGAGGAGAGCCCCGTGTCCCGTGTCTCCAGTTACTTCCTCCCGAAGCCAGGGCTCCCCTCGCCTTTAGGCCTGGCTATCTGGGAGCCAGAACGCAGTGCAGCAGGTGGCAGGAGAGTGCAGTGGGGCTTCTAGGAGGAGAGGTGCCCGGGAACAGGAAGGAGCAGTCTGGGTTTGGAGCCGAGGACTCAGGGAAGGGGACATGGGCATTCACATTCTGGGGGGCCCATGAGCACAAGATACTTAGAAAGATGCAAGGTCGGGGCCCTCAGCGGAGGCACGTGGCAGCACCTTAAGCCAGAAGTCTGGGCCTCCAGTCAAGGTGGCTTCTGCCTGGCCCACCCTGAGCCTCAGCCAGTCCCGCTTCCAGAAGAACTCGACCCCTCTTCTACCCCCCTGGTCCCCATGCTTTACCGCCCCACCCCCATCTCAGTGGGAGCCTGTGTGCCGGGGCCCAGGGCCCCTGAGGGGTGACTCTGGCCCCTCATGTGTGTCTGGAGCTGGCGCGCCGGGTCACCGCCCGAGCAGGCGAGCAGGCGGGCAGTGGGTGGGGGTCGGGTTGCGCTCCTCCCAGGAGGCTGTCGTGGGTGCGCCCTGCCCCACCCTTCCGTCCCAGGCTCCTGTTGGCCCCAGCTGCTGGCTCTGCCACCGTCTGCCGGCAGTGTGGGCTCGCTGGCTTCTCCTTCGGGGCCACCAGCCCTAACTTGGACCTCAGCGGCTGCCCTTGGTCCCCGGAGCTGCCCAGGAGGTGGGAGGTGAGGGGCAGGAGGTCACAACAGCCGGTGAGGCTTCGCGAGTGGGCCTGTGTGTCGGTGGTACAGAGCTTTGACGCTTCCCCCTTTTTTCCTCTCTCCCGACTACCTCTGTGTTTGTTTGCTGACTCAGTCTCCATGTCTCCGGGTGGATGGGCTTTTTGTGTGTGTCTCTCTCTTTGGGTCTGGATTTGTATGGGTGTGCCTCTGCCTTTTCTGTCTTCCTCTTAGCCTGGTTCTCAGCGCTCCTCATATCATGTTCTGTTCAGCTTTGGATTCCTTCTTGTTGAATCTGTCTCTATACTTGTGCTTTCCTACACCAGAGTCCAGCAGACTCCTTGCCTTGGCTCTGCCTGCACCTGTAGGCATGGAGCTTCTCCGGGTCCTTGGCAGTGGGCAGAGAGAAGACACTGGGCTGTTTTGTGAGCTGAGCTTGTGAGGCTGTCCGGGCCCTGAGGGGCAAATGAAGGACTGGTTTTTCCAGGGACATGGGTTGTCCCTTGAGGCCCGGGTCTGTTTGGGACCCCCAGAGAGAAGGTGGCATGGTATTTTGAGCAGAATTTTTAGGCAACATTTGCTTAGCCATTCCTGGTGTACCTTAGGCCAGAACTGGGGCAAGGGGCTAAGATTTCCAGGGACTAGTCCCCGGCAGGGCTGGGAAGCCTTAGGCAGTTCTCAACTTAAGCCTGGGTTCCCCATTTTGTAGGAGCTTCTCATCTTGTCTGTTATTCCCAGGGTGCTGGTAGGGCTAGGCCCTCTGCTTATTTTTCCTAGGGCTCCCTGTCTGTCTTTGCTTTAGTGACTCTGCAGGAAGGTGGGTCTGACCCTCCCAGTGCCACAGAGATTCTGGCCTGTCATGGAGGGGGAGGAGTCGGGGAGGCCAATCAGGCAGGGGGAGGACTGGCTTCCATGCAGTCTGGGCCGCTGGCAGTTCAGTCCCCCTGAACCCCAAAGGGGAGCATTGGCAATCTTGGGAGTTACGTTTGAGTCTCATCAGGGGAGAATGCTTCTTCGGAGTGTGCTTTAGCCATTCCTGGGATCTCTCTTACATAGAGTCCCTGGCACTCGGCCTCCCCCTCCCCTGGTGAGAAGCATGCTTTTGAAAATTGGTGCCAGGACTCGTGGGACTCTTGCCTCGACCACACCTGCAGTACAGGGAGGTGGCTCCAGAAGGAGGCCTCTGAGGCGTTGGCTGTAGATGTAGGGAGAAGGGAAAGGGGTGGAAGAGCAACTTCCTACCAGACCTGCCTTGCTCAGGGGCCAAGTGACCAGGAGAATGCAAGGAGGTCTTGGTCCTAGGTGGACCCTGGCCTTGGAAAGTAGTCCATTCCACTCCGCAGAGTGCTTGCCCCACGTTTCTCACCCAAGATGATGTGCTCAGCTGGGAAGGTGTGGAGAACAGGGTCCAGCGCCGGGCCCTGGGTAGGCGCCTGGGACAGGGAGTGAGAAGCTGTCTGGGGGGGAGGGGCAGGTGCATGCAGAGCCAGGGAGCTGACGGGGGGAGCAGCAACCACTGGGCTTCCCCAGTGCCAGGCGTGCTCCCCACCGTGGCATTCTTGGGGAGGGCCTTGAGCCCAGCCGGCCCTCTGCTTGCCCAGGGCAGCCGCTTCTCTCTTTTTGGAAGGGCTCTGCTATTTTTGGATGGGCTTTGTCCCTTCCAGGGATGTTGTCCTCTCTTCTTCCTTCCTTTCCTGCCCTTCCCACCCAGAGGACAGGGTAGTAATCATAGGCTTGCTGTGTCTGGTGGTGGGCCCTGCCCTTGGCTCGTCACAAGGAAGCCGGACTCCCACTCCTCCCCCATCCCCACCTCAGTTCCCTGGGACTGCTGGCCTCACGGGGTTTGGGTTTTGTCTCAGGGAATAGTGTGCTTTAGAGGGGACGCTGCCCCGGCAGCACTGTCACCTCACGACAGTCGGTCCAAGTGTTTGGGCATCACGGCCTCCCTCCATCCGTCCAGCACCTCCCGACCCTCTGCCTTTCAGAGGAGGCCTTTATTTATACCCGCAGCTCTGGAACAAGTTGCATTAGGGGTCGGGGTGACAGTGAGGACCTGGGGCTTGGCGTCCATGTGTCTACCACAGTAGCACGTAGTATGTAGCTGCCGTCACTCCTGTCTTGGTCCAGATTCTGTCCGCGTCCATCCGGTATGAGTGATTCCAGCAACGGGCCCAGGAGCCTCAAGGCGTACAGAGCTTTTTGGCATTGGGCGCGTCTGAGAGGGAGCTCTGCTCTTACTCGCCTGCCCCCCACCCCCATCCCATCAACATTGGGTTTGCATCTGAGGCTAGAGTGAGCGATTGGTGGTTGGTTGCATAGTCCAGCCACATTACAAGTAGCAGGATTCTTCCTGGAGGATAGAGTGGCAAGGGCAGGGGTGCCAGAGCCCTGCCGGGAGAAGTGGCGGAAAGCACGGGTGAGAAGTGAACTGGTGAAGAGAAGGCTTGGGCCACCCCACCGAGCTTCCAAACCCTCGAAGGTCTGAATGCAGGAGACACGTAGTAGTCAGAGGGCTTGGCCCCAAAGCCCAGGGCTATGGCCTGTGGTGCTCCATTGGATCCCTGCGTCTCTTGCAGCTCCTGGGACCAGGCTTGCCAGTAAAGGGGGTGGCCTGAGAGGCCCGGGGCCCAGGGAAGCGGGGAGGCCTGGTGGTATTGAGAAGGGCGCTGGCTTTTTGCGGTCTACACAATTGGGTTTGAATCCTTGATCTGCTCTGATCTTTCTTTTAACTGTAGACAAGTTCTGTCATTTGTTTGAACCTGTTTCCATATTTGTAAACTGTAGGAAAAACCATCTGACTCATGTACCTAGCTCAGAGTAGGGCTGTTTGCAAACAGCCGGGCACTGTCCTGAGGGAGTGGCAGGTCATGAGTGCCACTGGGAGGAGGCTGATGGCAGAGCCCCTGGTCCTGCAGCCTCAGCCTTTGCCCTCCCCTTCTGCCCAAGGGATCGGTGTTGTGGTTGCAGGCAGCCTGCTCGCTGGGGCTGGGCCCCGCACCCTGAGGCTCACTGTGCCCTCTCTGCTGGGTAGGGCTGAGAATTATTGGTGGCGCGGGCAGAACACACGGACGCTGTGTGTGGGGCCCTTCCCTCGCAACGTGGTGACCTCCGTGGCCGGCCTCTCAGCCCAGGACATCAGCCAGCCCCTGCAGAACAGCTTCATCCACACGGGACATGGCGACAGTGACCCCCGCCACTGCTGGGGCTTCCCCGACAAGATTGATGAGTGAGTACCTGGGCAGGGCCAACCTGACTGCTCTGCCCGCGGCGTCCGGGGTCAGCAGCCCCGACCCTGCGTGCAGGCTCCCTCCTCATCTCTTCCCTTCTCCTCCCTGCCTCCTGATTCCCTTCCTCTGTCTTGGGAAGCTGTGGAACCGTAGAGAGCCCAGACTGAGGGTCGGGACGTCTGATTGAGTCTTTTCTCTTCTGCCTTCGAATTTGTGGGCATGTCTGTTGACTTCTAAGGCTTAGTTTCCCTATTTGTAAAATGGGCGCACCCAGCAGATAGAGTTGTGAATGTCGTCTGTGAATTAGAAAGTGCTGCTCAAATGCTGGGGTTCACCAAAAGAGCTTTCCTGCTGGCCTGGTTCCAGAGGGCTTTTCCCAAGCCCGTTTTCCTCGGGCCAGTGTGCCAACAGGGGTTTAACGCTGCGGTGTGTGAGTCCATCCTCTGAAGCTTTAATCCTAGTTCTGCCCATGCTGGGAAGCCATGGGGCAGCGACAGGCCCTATGTGCATGGTTACAGCAGGGACCTGGAGAGCTGCGGAAGGCCTCGCCCTGGCCAACCTCAAATCTCTCACACACCCGCTGCGGTCTTCTCCTGCCCCGAGCCGAGGTGGATGCTGACACTCGTCCTTACACACTCACGTGATTCCCCATTTTGCAGGCCAGTCCTGGCCACCAGGCACTGAGGTAGCACATTCTTCCTAGGCCACTGATGCTGTGCCCTCCGGGACCCTGCCTTATATTCACCCTCCACGGGCAGCTTTAGTTGTTTCCTCCCCACTTCTTGTGCTTTTGGATTTTTCTCCTGCTTCATTCTAATCGTATGCCTCTTCCAGCATTCTCCCTGCTCTAGCGATGTTGAACACGGTGGGCTATTGGTGCTTTCAGCCGGGAGGAAGAGGTGGCGGGACTCCGGGCAGGCAGTTTTGATATTTGCACTCTGAAAAAGCAGTCTCTAGGCCTCAGTGACAAATGAACAAGCAGAGGCGCCTCTGTGTTTTCTCTTTCTCACTTGCTCTTCAATGCCCACCTGTAGGTTCTCCAGCCCCGCACTCGTCTCATTTCTTCCCTCTCCTTTTAGCTTCCTTCTGTTCCTGCAGCCCGCATGCTAGAACAGCCCATGGAGGCAGCATGGGTGAGAAGTGTAGGTACCAGACAGGAGGACCTCGAGTTGGGTGCTGATTGTCAGGGCCGGGGTTGGGGGGTGGCTGGGCCTTCCCCACTGGGCCTCCAGTTCCCTCTCTTTCCCCTTGCACTTTCCCCGCTGTCAGTTCCAGAGTCCCAGAGATATGTGCCTGCTGGCCCAGCCCCTGGGACACACCGAGGCCCAGGGTTGGGGTGAGTTTGCCTTCCCAGAGCCAGGAGCGCCCGTGAGCAAGGTGCAGCATCAAGCCCCCCACAGGGGGGACTTCAGGGGGGATGTGTTAGGTGCCAGCTTCCTGCATATAACTCCACAGAGCCCCCTCTTTGTACCCAGGTGAGGGGCTTGCAGTCTCCTTTAAGAAAAAGGGCAAGGTCACTGGGAACGACACAGAGAAGCATTAGTTACTTCCTGGGTGCCCTGCCCCAGGGAGCCTCCAGGCAGCTCCTCACCCCTGGCATCCTTGCCTTTTGACTGGCCCCAGGGGGATTCCAGGCCCCTGATCTCTGGCAGTCCTTTCTCTGCTGACCTCTCCTGCCAAGAGGCAGGTGAAGTGGGTGCCTGCACCCAGCCTCTGCCCACCCCCCACCGAGTGTTGGGCCTGGGGATGGGAGGGCGTGAGTCTTAGAGAGTTGGGGCCAGAGGGTGCAGACACCCTCCAGAAGGAGGGCCCAGTGCCCTCTGCCCCACTGCTGGCGGGCCATGGCCAGCCCAGCCCCATTCCTCCAGGCTGTGATCAGCCCAGTGACTAAGCCCCAGATACAGACAGTTGATGCAGGGTTGAGGGTGAATCGGGAACAGGGTGGGTGGAAAGGAAGTGACCTTTGCCCCCTGGCCTGCCTGCACTGGGCAGTGTCCCTCAGGGCCTCTGTCGGCAGGCCTCCCGGTGGGGCCCGGGGACGGAGCAGAGCGAGCCAGCAGGTGGGTGCCCGGAGAGCATCCCTGGGTAGCCTCCTTCTGCTGGCTTGGGTGCCTAGGGCTGGGGAGGACCAGTTCAGCCCCTGGGGGATTTCTTTGGGGCCTTTGAGATCCCAGGCTCTTTAGCATGGGGTCGGTGTTCTTTCTCTGCCCTCTTTCCGTGGTACTTCCCCCCAGTGACAGATCAGCAGCGGGGGCATGGAAGCCCTGTGTTGCACACCTGAGCCTGTACACTCGGCTTCCTGTGAGATGAGGAGCTTGGGTAGATGAACCCCCTGGACGCATCGGATTCCTGTCCCAGGGACAGGCCCCGCATCTCCACCAGAGGTGCCCTTACTACCACCACCCCACCCTTTCTCCTGCCCTCTGACCTGCTTTTCTCCCCACAGACTGTACCTGGGGAACCCTATGGACCCCCCTGACCTGCTGAGTGTGGAGCTGAGCACCTCCCGACCTAGCCAGCACCTAGGAAGGGCGAAAAGTAAGAGCCTCCCAAGTCCCAGAGGCCCTCAGCTGCCCAGGAAGGGGCTCTCTCTCTCCTCAGCCCTCCTCAGCTGGCTCTTCTGGCTCTGGAGACAGTTGGAGCAGGGCAGCAGTGGGGGGGACAGCTGTGCCCCTGGCTCCTGCCAGGCATGGGGGCGGGGGGGGGGGACAAGAGGCAGCTGTATCCGCCGAGGTGGCCTCCTCGGGGCGGCCCCACATCAGCCCTGCCACTCAGCCTCCCTCTTCCCCATCTTCACTGGTCGTGCTCAGATCCTGGCTTTCCTCACTTCCCCCTGGCCCTGCCTTTCTCTCTCCTGAGCCAAAACCACCCCACGGGCTTCATCCTAGCCAGGAGCCTCATGCCATCTCCCGGATCCTGTGCCTGCCTCTCCGGAAAGCAGTTTCCCCATCCTCCCCGCCCCATTGCCTCCCATTTGCTGTTGGGTGTTCATTTGCCTGCCTCTATTCACTGCTCTCTCTCTCTCTCTCTCTCTCTCTCTGTCTTTCTCTCTCCCTCCCTCTCTCCCCCTACTCCCCCCACCCCCCAACTC